>CM034154.1:485149597-485312776 GCA_019776745.2 Taxus chinensis | reverse complement strand
TTGAAGCTATCCCTTCCTTCCTTTTTCCATCATAATGGCATGTTTTTATTGAGCATGGTTTTCAATGGTTTAGCCAATGCTACGAATTGAGGGATGAATCTCTGTACGAAATTCATAATTCCCATAAAAATCTAGAGACCCTTCTTGTGACTTGGGAGAGATAAGGACATAATCAAAAAAATCCTGGTTAGATCAATAGAAATTCATTCCACTGAAACAACATGCCCCAATATTTTCCCCTTGTGCATTATAAAAATACATTTCTTAGGATTGAGTGAAACCCTAAATTCTTCACATCTTTGGAAAACCTTCATTAGATGTGTGATGTGGTCTTTTGCATGCTTAGAGTATACAATTATATCATCAAGTTAAACTAATATTATATCATTGATTAGACCCTTAAATTCCATGTCCATGGATCTTTGGAAAGTATCCCCAGCATTGGACAATTCGAATGGCATTTTTTTGTAAGCATATGTGCCCCACTTAGTAGTGAAATCCATTTTGAATCGATCGGATTCTTGGACCAGAATTTGATTATAACCCAAATATCCATCGAGAAAAGAAAATATTTGAGCTCTTGCAACTATTTGAATGATTTTCTCCATTGATGAAAGAGGATAATGATCTTTCAACGAGGCATGGTTCAATTCCCTAAAATCCACGCACATCAGAATCTCTTCGTTCTTCTTCCTTACAAGGACCAGGTTTGCTACCCAAGAGGAATGCTTGATAGGAAAAATTATACTGGCCTCGATGAGTTTGGTTAGCTCCTTTCTCATTAGTGGCTCAATTTTTGGATTAATTGGCATCTATTTTTTACAAATTGGCTTGGCATTAGTATCCAGTTTCATGGTATGTTGTGCTAAACCTGGATCAAAACCACACAAGTCTTTGTAGCTCTATGAAAAAATGTCTTAATAATCTTGACAAAGTTTAATGAAAGATTATTTCTCTTCAAAAGTGAATACTTATCCTATCTTTAGAACTTTTTCATTTGCTAGCTCGACTTCCTCAAAATATTCTTCTTTGACCACCATGTAAGAGTTTTGTCTTTTAGCTTGATCATTTGAATTGAAAATGGATTCAAGAGTAACTAAACCGTTTGGTAGCTTGTTGATTTTTAATTTTATGATTTGATCACCATATCATTCTTGCAACTTATCTTGATTTTTCTAAGGAAACTCCACCTCTTCTTGTAGGAAAAGAACAATTTGTTTGTCACTATTGAACACTTGTCAGCTACTCACATTATTAGGGACTATAGGTTTAACCAACATTTTGATATATTTCTATCCTTCTTTAATGATATCAATAGGTATTTCGTATTACAAAAAAATCATAGCAAGCCTATCATCATCTTTATTTTGATTTCTAGGAACCACGTGGATCCCAAAAGCTTCCAAAATCATCAATCCAATCCTAGAATTGGTTCTTTTATGATCTTAAAAGATCCTTTTTGGATGTGTTGTGTATCGTCACTTGATTAAAAACTAACTCATTGTCTCCAAAAATAGTTAGGGCTAGATGAATTCCTTGAAAAAGGGCCTCGTATTCAAAAACATTATTAGTGTAACTAAATTATAACTGAAAAGATGAGAAGTACTTATCTCCTTCTCAAGAAATCAACATAACACTAGCATTGGATCCATTCTTACTCCTAGATCCATAGAAAAACAATTTCCATAGTCCTTCAGAATTTCTTTATGTTTTGACAAGTTGTGGTATGATCATACCTTCTTCATGAATGTAGTATGTACCCAATCTAGTCTCCTCTAAAAGTAGCAAACCAACTTCTTCCTCTACCAACACATCATCATAGGGATCATACTGATGATATTCACTCACTTCATCTAGTAAAGTATCAGGTACTTCTTCAATAAGAGTGATTGATTCATGATCAATATCTTCTTCTTCTAGGTCATGGATGGTATAATTCCCATTTATGGGACTGGCAGTGTAGGGCTCCACATGACTATGGTAGATTGGTTCTACCCTTATAGTCACTTTGGTTCCATATTGAGTCTTGAGAATCATATGTGACCAATCGGCCAATAGATAACTATCTATATTGGTAGTGAAATATCATTATATGAAGATGGAAAAGAGAGGAGGGAGATCAATTACTGATATGTCTTGGGTGAACGAAAAAACTCGGGCATGCATGGATGGTAAGTTGAATTCCTTTGATAACTCCAATAGTTTTAATGGTTGTTCCATCTACCTAGAAAAATCCTCTTACAACTAGCACATATTGTATGCCTCATAGATCTACTAGCAATTTTTCTAGGCATGACCGAGCTACTGGCACCAAAATCGATCATGTAATTATGTACTAACTGATCGCCAATGATCAGGTAAATATAGAATGGTGGTGGTTTTTTTTCCTTAGGAATAAATTTACCTTCTGGTTGACATAAAATTTTAGCAGTTGTTGTTCCATGACCTAATGATTCGTCGGTTGTACCAAAATTGTTCAAAGCCTCTTGCAAAAAGTTTCTTTGAGAAGGAATTGAGAGTGCGTCCCATATAGTAAAGTTCAAGTTGGTATTCTTCATTTGTTCTAAAATACTAAAGGTAATTTCTCCTACCTTTCTGACACTTCTTTGGGCATTGGGATCCTCCTTTGGAAAATGATTTTTAGGCACTGTGATGCCTGAAGAACCTTCTTTCTTTGAAGATTAGCTAGCAGGTGTTTTTGGTGGTTTCTTTCCTGCATCTTTATCAACCATCGCTTGTGACTGAGGTTGTGAATTATATTATTGATCATATTTTGAAGGTTTATATTCCATTTCTCTCTTTTTGGAATGAGTGTTTGTCACCACTAGTGAGGAATTTGTATTCAACCCATAAAAATATTCTTCTTGCCAATTTAGAAAAGTGGTTTCTTCAGGTACCCACGGTTGATTTTCTATTTCCTACATAGATTATTTTTTGTTGGCTCTGAAGAGGAAGGTACATTTTGAATCATAAGGGCATGGTTAAGAACTCCATTTGGGAAAATATTTATATTGCTTGGTTGAGAACAAGGATATCACCATTCATAATCTTGAACTAGATTATTCTGGACATGTACGAGGGCTCTAGATGAGCTAGGAAGGAGAATTCTCAAAGTTCAAAGGCTTAACATTCATAGCTTGATTTTTAGCTTGATGTTTTTGTTTATTTTTCCCTTGAAAAGGAGGATGGTTAGCCTGATACTACTAATTTTTTGGCTTTTATGGATGGTTGTATTGAAATTGTTTCCTCTTGAGTACAACAAGCTCGTTACTAAAAGTTTGCAGCAGTGACTTGACTTCAAATAGGTCATTTGAAGAGGCAAGGGAAGATTGAGTTGGTTGCTTGGAGGCTACTAGAATAGGAGAAATGGTAGGCTGATTTTTTTTAATATTTGGAGAGAATGGCATTGGCAGTCGTGGAACTATCTTTCTAGCCTGGATTAAGGAATTCTCCACTCTTATGGAAAACTCCTAGGAATTAGGTAGTGTAATCCCTCCCATGGATTAAATCATGATAGCTACATCAATGTTCAAGGATCACAAATATTATAGGAATGCATTATTTGGAGAAGGATTTATGAGTGCTGGAATCCTATTCCAAGTCCTTTAGAATCGGAATTTGAAATAGCTCATGTATTCTTGGGGTGCTCTCTTTGTGGTAGTGAGTTGCGTTATCCCATTTTAGTGATTCCAGCTAAAATCAAGATAACCATAGAAATTTTTGAAAAAATCTACTAAAATATCCGTTTGAAGAGTATTTCAGGTTTTCAGGTTTCAACAACATGCAAACATGTTATTTACATGCTATATGCTAATTGTTTCCCAAAACCCGAAACCCAATTCAACTCCCTTGCATCGGGTTTTCAGAACTCTGGAGCATCAGAACATGAGTGATCAAAAACATGCTTCATGTCACATGACTTACAAAACCTGAAACCTGATTCAACTCCCTTGTATCAAGTTTTCGGAACCTTCAAGCATCTTGACATATCATGCCTTATATCAGGTTTTCGGAACCTTCGAGCATCTAAACATACCTTGCTTCATGTCAGGTTTCCAGACACTCCAAACATGATGACATGGCATTCATGTCAAGTTGTAGGGTAGTTGGCACACATGTCAAGTGAGATGTAATAAATTCGGAGCTTTTATAAATAGTTGGATTTACACGTCATTTTTATCTTTTGTGCTTTTGGTTGCATGGATTGTCTCCTACATGCTCTCTCAGCCTCCAAACCTGATTTGATCTTGTGCTCACTCATGTGATTCATTTTAAATTATTTTTCAAATTTTATGAAGTTATTTACTCTACCTTTTGCTTGTGAAGTTTTGTTGAAAATGTTTTTGTGATGTCCTTTGCATCTTTTCCTTTCTTTCCTATTTTCTTTTTAGGTTTAGGGTTTTAGGTTTTTCTTCTTCTTTTGAGTTTTATTCCAAATAGAAATCATTGATTAAAATTTCACCCTTAGGGTGCTTTACCTATTTTTATTCCTTAGAATATGCATTTTATATTTTAAGGAAGAGAAGAAGAAGACAAAAATCCAAATTGTTGAGATGGTAGGAAATTTTAATGTCCGGACATCTTAAAAACCCGATCCCTTATTTTTAGGTTTTGTAGGGTGTTTTGCAATCTTCAAGTTCTGTAGTGTTGTGGTATATTCTAATTTTTGGACATCCTACATCATATGACATATATTTCTAGTGTGTCAGGTCTGGCGAGGTGCTCGACATTTTCTGATTCTCGCAGTGTATCGGGTTTTGCAAAGTGTCAGACACATACTAGTTTCCAACACATTCTCTCTAGTGTGTCGGGTTTTTTAGAGTGTCCAAAAAGACCTAATCTCTGACACATTCTCTCTAGTGTGTCAGGTTCCAGTAGGTGCTTTGCAAGTCCTAAAACCTAGATAGTGTGCCGGGTCTGTGGGGTTGTTCGACAAGTTTTCAAACCTAAGTGTTTAAACCAGAAGTGGTCAAGGCATTTTTCCTCCAAGAATCCTCATGTCAGATCCTGGTTCATCACAGGATAATTCAGATAAATCAGGGAAGATGAAGTACAAATTCAAGAAGGTGGAGTCTCCTTACATTGATTATAATTATGACATCCGGGATACAGAACTTAGAAATGTAGACATGGAAAATATTTGGAATCGAATCAAGAGTCTTCCCAAACCCCTTGGATGAGATCAATAGATGGCAGTGGCCTCCCTCTTGTAGCAAGATTCCCCATGTCTACTCAATGCCTAAGTTCATCTTGGCATGTGCTTTGAATTATGATTCTACTTCTCGTTCAGTGAGAAATCAGGCAGGAGAAATCATAGTCAAGTTAGACGGAGGTTACTTTGATGACCTTCTTAGACTGCCTAACTTTAAAGAGTATGGGGATGTATACCTCAAGTCAGCCTAGAAATCCTGGGATGAAGATCAATAATTTTGTATTAAACATGTGAACAAGAAGTTCCTGATCAAATCCAAGCTGGTTGTCTCTAGGTTTCCAAGATTTGTTCCTAGAAGTGATTTCATTCAAGAGATCAATGATATCATTACTTTACTGAGCCAGGTTTTTGGATTTCCTAAGTCAAATGTTTTCCAAGGATGGATGTACCAATTCATCTTCATCATTAAGAATAATCAATAGGGGATTGATTGGGATAGTCTTATCAGTGACGAGATAGACCCCCAGATGAAAATGGTTTTGTCTACAGGAAAATTTTATATGTCCTCATATGTCACTTATACAGTAGCTAGTATGAGGAATTATCCTGAATTGGACACAAAGGGGAACAAGGTAGCTGAACACATTTATCAATATTTTCCTCAGCTAATAAAGAAGGGGTCTGAGGACCAATTCAGAAGAGTAAATGATGCTTTCTTTTATGAGAACATCTGTAGGATGAACCCCAAATTGAGGAAAACAAGAGTCTCTGATGAGGCATGGGCTGAAGTTTCAAAATGGGGTTGTATCTTCTTGCAATTTAAGAAGTTCATGTATCTTCGAGTGGTCATGTACCTAGGTGATCCTTTCCAATTTCCCAGATACCCAAGAGACAAGCTGGTCCTAATGGAGTTGGTCAAGCAATTGTTGGATTTTCACAAGTTCCAATAGAGTAAGCACAAGGCCATCGTATCCTTCCCAATTTCTATTGGAAGGTATACCTGCTCAATGATGGTAAAAGCCAAGAACATAGTGCATGAGCTTCAGGACAAGTTAAAGAAGCACATGAAGCCCAGAGATGGGTTTGACTTTCGAGGAGTTCTTAAGTCATATGAAACCTTGTACCTACACGTGCCTAGCATAAAATACATCTAGGTTAATCTTAATGATGAAGTTGCTATCCACAGAAAAGATCATAGAAGGTTAACACTTGAAGAGATTCAGACACTCGAGATCACTAACATTCCAAAGGGTACTAGCGATAATGGAAGTGTTATGGATCCTTCATATGATAGACTGAATGAGGATCAATACATTTTCCCAGCTATTGATTGGTCTATCGGTGAAAAAGTTTCTATTATAGATAGATCAGCTCCGATTCTCACACGCACTAAGGCATGGCTCACCTCTTGGGGAATGAGTTACAAAGAAGAGATTTTTTCAAAGTCGGTTGATTTGTAAGTGGGAACCTCCAAAAAGGAAAAGGAAAATATCTCTTCTAAGAGGCCTATAAAGGTAAAAATTTTCAAGAAGGGGGGAGAGAAAGAAGCCCCTTCAATTTCCACTCTAGCTAAAATGGTGAATGTACCATAACCACCAACATCACCAAAAATTGGGGAAATCTCTTTAGAGGTAGAGGTGAGTCAACCTCTAATTTCACCATTTTTCGATTGCCCAACAGAAGTAAGTTTATCCCTCACTTCCCAGGCTTTGGTTTTAGGCTCTACACCTCCTCCTTCGTAACCACTTCCACCTCCTCTTTCACAACCACTTCTACCTCCTCTTTCTCCATCTTCTTCATCAGCCATGGCAAGCATATTCTCTAGACTCTCACCTCTCTCTGTTGGAACCAAAGTGACTATAGGTATGCCTCCTCCTTCTGCACCGCTTTTCACTGAATCCACTACTACACTTGTGGTTGTTCCTATGCCACCAGTAAGTCTTCCTACACCTGAAAGTGTGACCCAAAATCCTGCAATAGTAGCATCTTCCTCTGGAATTCCTCAATGGTTGCTTGATCAGACTCTGAGGAAAAGGAAGGTGGTAGTTCACATACTAGCCTTTGATTTCAGTTCACTCAAGGCTTCTACTGCTAAATCAGCCAAGAAACCCAAAAAAGTTTTAAGGTTTTTAGTGGATGCTTCAGGGAATAAGTTTACAGAGATCGCCACTCCCACAACTGACAAGACCAAAGAGGACATAGTGGCCTCTGACTATCAGATAACCAGGGTCGATCTAGGAAAGGTGACGATAGAAGGAGCACAACAAGATGCACGAGATGCTATAAACGTGCTATGTTAGAAGTTAAAATAAACAAAGGAAAGTAGGGATGAGTTTAAAGAGAAAGTGGAGTAGTTGACTGAAGTATTACTTAAGCTCTCAAAGCTCCCTGAGTCAGCACCATTATCCTCTAATCCTATCAGGTTCGATTTCTCATCGGTACCCATGATTGAAAATATTAATGAAAAGGGGAGAACAGTTGATGAATGGACCCAAAGTCTGCTCCTGCAAGGAAAAGAAGTCATCAAAGATACTATGGAGATCTATCAATCTTTGGAGGATATAAATAAATAAGGAGAGAAAATGGATGACGAGTTTTCTTCAAAAATCAAGAAATTGGAGTTAACTTTCAAAGCTCTCCAAATGTTGAAAAAAATTCCATCCCACATCTTGGTCAAGGAGGGAATCATCCCACATGGGGATAAACATTTTCAGCTAACTAAAGCCATCAAATTCAGAGTAAATATTCTTAATGAATCTTGCAGTAAACTAAAAGAATCAAGAGACCAATTGGTCGATGGTAAGAATGACCTGGAAGAAGATCTAGTCAAAATCTATGTGAAAGTGTTGAGTGAAGGCTTGGTTCTCCTACTTGTTGATGATCTTTACAAATAGATCCAAGAATTAACTCAACATGAACCAGCTTATGGATTCGGTATCGAATTCATTGACAGGTTTGTGAAAATTAAACATTCTTTGGAGATCCTAAGGAAACTCAACAAGAAATTGAAAAAGCTTCCTAGAAAATCTAGTGATACTTAGGAAACATGTGAAGTTCTGAGTGATCATTCCACCGCACCAGATGAGAATGAAATACAAGGTATAATCAGAAAATTCCAAGAATTTTGAAACAAGCAGGCTTTGTTAGAAGAAGAGAAAGATGATGATTCAGAATAGGCACAATGTAACATGTCATTTCAATCTTGAAATCGACATGTCTTTTTCATTTCTGTTTCATCACATAGGAAGCAAATTTTGACTTGGTCTCCTGGGTGAGAGTCAAGCAAAATAGAACTCTTGTTAAAGACTATTTCCTAGGGTTTATCCTATTTTCTCTCTACCCTTTTTATTATAAATAAAGGATGTTTATGCATTCCAAAAGGTGGATATTTTTGGAATATTGAGAACTATTGTGAAGAATAACTTTTTGTTTTCTTTCAATCATTCAAGGAATAGAAATCGATGTTATTTGTGTAAACTTTGTGTTGTGAGATTCATCTCTCTTAAGATATTGTTCTTATGTTCAGGATCTTAAGCTATTCTTTGTTTATCATTCTCAATCATTTTAAATCATTTCAAACATTACATTACATTTGTTATCTAGAACTCGTATGATTATTTCATGATCTATGTTTCCTTGAAAGAAAATACGTTCCCATCATTTCCTTTCCATTGTGTGTTCTTTCTAATCCATTTTACTTCGAACGCAGCAATATTTCCATTTACTGTGGATATGGATTCTGGGATTCTATCCCATTCCCAATGGTTAGATTAGTGTAAATACTATTCATATCATTTCTATTGTGTTTTAGATTAGTAATAAATAGGCAGCCTCACATGTATTTGAGGAGGGATTCAATCCCATGCATTGTGGTTGAACCTCATATTTTGTCTCGACAAAATATCCAACAAACAAGTTGTTCCAAGAATGACAATTTATCACTCTTGTCTTCAAAATGTTTACAAATATTTTCTCCTGACTCATCCTAAGTGGTTGTAGTACCAACACTTAACCCTAGAAACCATTGAAGTGATTTTCCCTTGAAAGAGGTAGTAAGAAATCTAATCGCAATGTTTTCCTCCATGGTAATATGTATTGTAAAAACATTGGCTACATCAATAATATGTTCCACTGGAGTAATGTGAGTTTCCCTTAAGTAGAAGGGTAAAATTTTGAGTGTATTAGTAGGTATAAGGTCATGTTGAGCCAATTAAAGAGGACTCCTTGCATTGAAAGAGGGAAAAAACTGGTTGCTCACCATAGCAACGATATGTTGATTTTTCCTGGGGGGAGGAAACCTTCCATAAGGATATGTTGAATGACACCTATGAGGTGATGTTGCAACTAGTGATGTTGAAATGCCTCTTCTACTTCTCCTTGGAGGAGATAAGGATAACTCAATATGTTGATAATTTCCTACTCGTCTCGTAGAATCTCCCATCTAAATGATTTGCATAATACAATGTGTTGAGATTTAAAATATAGATATATAGTCGTCAAGTACATTGATTTTTTCTAGTGAGAAGAGAAGTACCAACTCTTTCTCCCACCTGGCATGCCTAAAAATACTATTACCAAATCACTAAACCCTCTGAATGGATAGAATGTGAATAGGATGTTCAGTGTGGTTGGGTATCATGGGAGCACCTCTCAAGATATGGGACTTGGGCTCAAAGTGAACCTCTGGATAAGGCCATATTCCTCTTCCTAAACTAAGTGTTATATTACTCTTGGTGCAATAAAATGGTTATCTAGACCTATGCTAACATTTTCATGGGTTTCAGGAAGAGATATTTGCAAGAACCTAAATTATGCTAGGGATGGTGATCCACCAAATAAAGGGTGTTTCTAAACTCAAGAAGGGTTTATTTGAAGAGGGTTTTATGCACCACAATTCAAATTCACCTACTACAACTTAGAGAGGGTAACAGAATACCTCAAATTAGGAAGCATGTGTTCCCTTTATCAAACTCAATCAGAAAAAACAAACTAGTAGTCTTCCAGTGAAGAAGGATGAACTTGATAAGGGTGATAAAATACCACAACTCAACTACATGCAATACCCCACCACTTGATAAAAACATAACTCCAACAATGTCTAATAGAAACTTGAACTTGCACAGTGTACCTGTAAGCATGAGATAGGCACAAAGAAGTGTAGAAGGATGAGAGGAATAAGATTAGTCTAAAAAAACACACTTTTATTACTACAACAACTTGCAGAAGAAGGATGATTCTTTCAAAAATATGCACTTGTCTTAGATGTCTAACTTTTCCAACCCATTGGAATGAGATTCCAACTTACATTTATAGAACAATTCCATGAGAGAGAACTGGAAAAGTAAAAAATTCCTTCCTAAATTGAAGGTATATGATGGTTCATTTACTACAAAGTTAGTTGAACCTATTGAGAAGCTTCCACCATATGTCATTAATGGCCTGTTGACTTAATATTCTCAATTAATTAAAGGAATATTTAAATAATATATTTTTATAATAATAATAATAAATATTATTTAAAATATTTAAATAAAAATATTAATTTAATAAGATTATGTTGGGCCCCCTGAAAAATCGGTTTGCATTGAAAAAAAAGGGGGGAATTCCATGTGAATAAGCCAAAAATAGCACAACTCAGCGGTTGGCTTGCCAAGACAACTCATTGAGTTAGGAGATGAGATCCTCCCCTTACATTCCACCACCAATCTCCTTTGTATCGCAGCATCAACCAACGCACTCGATTTGAGTTGACCTTTCATTTTGAGTCACCCTAAACACAACATCAATGCACTGAGCCAACATAGTTAGTCCTTCTAAGCTCCATCCAAGATTTCATTACCTTCCTGATCAAATTCCCTTACATCACCACAACTCACCTGTATCTACCATGATTGAGCTCATCAAACCAAGCTCGAGAAATTTGATCTAAGTAACTCATTTGTGATGTAGGGAAACCCAAAGAGTCAATGAAGAACTTGACTCTAATTACTTCAACGTTATCCATGACTGGGATCCCCATGTGATGTGTTGCATTATCATAACCGAGGATGAGGTTAAGTTATCTCCACACGAGCTCATCATCGAGCTCTACCCTGACCTTAATTTTTTCCATAAATGATGCCTCGTCTGTGTGATATTTTGCATGAGTTACTCTCCCAGGTGAGTGACCCATTTAATGTTTCTCAATCGATCTCTTAGTACTTCCTCCACATTGACTCGTTGATTAAAAATATTTTATTATCCCCTAACATCGAGAAACTCATTCAATCCTACTTGTACTCACTTAGCTCAAAATCCTAAGGCTTGTCTTGTGTTAATGCTGATTCAACTCCTATCATTCAACAAGCTCGTGCTCAATGAACCTAATAACTAGCTCGGTCGAGTGACTCCAATGTTTCTCCCTAGTTCTTGCGTAGCTCACTCTCAACTCTGAGTTTATCTTCCAACTGAATCCATAATACACTCTCTGTAATCTCTTTCATATGGCTCGACTCCATGATATTTTCTTGTAATATCACCACCGAGTGACTCATCTCCCATACAAACTTGTCATCTTGGAACTTGATTCTGAATGAATCATGCATGGTTGGCATTCCTAATTTGTTATTCATTCAAGCTCCACGTGCTGACCTCTATTTCCACACCACTCATAATTTGACTCAGTCCTCCACCTTTGACGTTATGCCTTGATCCTCATGTTTACATGGTGATTCACTTGCCATGACTCAGTCATAGACCACCTCCTTCAATTTCATCAAAGTTCTTGTATCCTCATATTTACCCACTAGTGCGGAAGTATTATGTTGGTTTCCATCCCAACATTCCCACCTAGTGATCAGGATTAACTTTTCCCATGTGGAGTTATTGGCTTGTCTTTTCAAGGAAATATCTCCACCATGACTACAAAGGCTTGAAAATCCCCTATCGACTTACTCGTTATCTCCTACATGCACTCACCTGGTGATACCCCTACTCAACAATCTCATGGAGCTTCCAGCTGACTCACTGAGTCATTTAAGGACTCAGCCCTCCCAATGCTCTTTTCCAACACCTTATGTCATGCACTCGAGAATATGTTGTGTACAAAGCTGATCCGCTCAAGCCTGAAGCTTCCACAAGAACATGAGTTATCTCTACTGACTCGACAAACATTGGACTA
This sequence comes from Taxus chinensis, assembly GCA_019776745.2. Lineage (NCBI taxonomy): Eukaryota > Viridiplantae > Streptophyta > Pinopsida > Cupressales > Taxaceae > Taxus > Taxus chinensis. The sequence goes on along the minus strand of CM034154.1, from coordinate 485,300,465 downwards.
GATCCATTTCTTATGTGAGTTCCTTACCCTTAACTAGTTGAGCCCAGCTCTTTTCAATGTTCTATGCTTCACATGACCCCCTTGATTGAGCTCATTATCATGAATTCAACCACGTTAGCTCATTGTCCTATTTATCATGTTCTCCATACATCCCATTAGCTTGATGACCTAGGATCATTGTCATGCCCAACATCAAAAAAAAAATGAGTTTCTTTATAGAGTTTCAATATCAAAACTTCACTGAGTGATCTAGCTTTGAACTTGTCATTTCTAAGCAACTCACTCTATCTCAATTGCTTGCCTTTACACTGAGTCACAAATTCCTCCAAGAGAGACTCTTGTAGCCCATCGACCCAAGTGATACACAATCTCATTCATTGCTCACCAATTTAAACATTGAGTTGGCCTCGTCTGAACACCTTTCGAGTTGATCTTGAGATCGATCATCTCTGGCCAATCACAGTTCACCATTGATTTGGTGCTCTCCTAAATCCAATGTAATATTACGAACACCATGTTGAGTTTTCACGTAGCTTAATTCCATGCCATTGAGCTCATGTCAATGTGCATTCACATTTCATGTTTCTCTCATGTCGACCAAGCTCCAAGCTCAAGTTTTTCATCTAAGGGCCAACAACCATTTCCTTATGCACTCCATGAATTTGAATGGAGTTCCTCTGTATGGCATTGAGCACAACACCTACTTAACTTAATCCCTATGGTAGCCTCTATATTTACTTGGTTCTAATGTCATTTATGCTTCTAATGAGTTTGATACCAATTTATAAGGGGTGTGGTGTCCAACTAGACAATCAACTCATCGATCAGCTCACTAAGTTGCTTGGTGAGTAGTTTTTGACCCTTCACCATCCTTTGTAAAATTAATATTTTGCACCAAACTTTCAATTTTCTAGGACTTCCTCTCAAACTTGGGAGTAATGTAAACACAATAAGACCCCTAAAACATGACTTTTATCAAATTGACCATTTTTACCAATATTCAATAAAAGTGGGCCCCAAAACCAATTTTCTTTCTCTGAATAAACCTTATAAACTCCAAGATGAAATTTAATGCTAATATTTTGGAATGGTTAATGGAGCCCTCCTTTTTATCCCGAAAGCACGATAGGCCTCCATTGTCCATTTTTTTCCTTAGGCTAAAAAATGGATAGCATTTTTGGAAACCTCTTAGGGATGATTTCTTACTAACCATGGTTCCAGTAGCCTTCAGCAATCCGTTGGGCATGGATTCAATGTTGGAATCTTGAAATTGCTTTGATCTTCTATGATATATCCCAAAGTCTCCTTGGTATAGGCAGGAAAAGTACTAAACTTGAGAAACATTTTGAAACTTTAAACCTTCTTCTCCTTGAAAACCTCCAATGATGAAACAATGTGCAAAAATAAAACAAAAAACACAACTAGGAAAGGAAAATAACAACGACACACAAAAATGTGCATAAGCACTTAGAGGAAAACACCTAACTAAACTATACAGGGGGTGGAATGATCTCAAAAGAAAGCTTTGAGATGTATCCCATTCACATAAATGGGTAGTTATTCTCCGTTGAGCCTGGATATATGAAATAAATTTACCTCTTTGTAACTTGTGATGATGTATGGTATGCTCCAGAGAGCATCAAACATGGTGTGCTTTCTTGGTTTGGATTTATCTTCATCTCATTTGAGAACTAAATCTCCCTCTTGAAAATGCATGTTGGACTCCTTCTTGTCAAAATATTTCTTAACATGAGCCCGATGTCACTCCGAAGTCTTCAAATCCTTGTTCCATACTTCGTCCAACTCCATGAGTTTAGAAAACCTAACTATTAGAGGATCACTCTCCATAACTTCAAGCTGATGAGCTAACTCCAAAGAAGGTAATTCAAGGAGAGTGGAAGTTTTTCTTCCCTTCCATATACAAGCATGAAAGGAGAATTCCCAATGGCCCTTTTAGGTGTGATTTGATCTTCCCATAAGGCAATCTTAGAAATTTATGCCAAGTCCACTTGTTAATCTCCATTGTGCGTTTGATAATCCTTATAAGGTTCTTGTTGCTAGACTCAGGTAATCCGTTTCCTTGTAGATAGTAATTGGATAGATTTTTGAGGTAGACCCCATTTTTAATAGCCCATTCACTCAACTTCAGACCAAGAAAATCCATTACATTGTCTTAAATAACTATAAACGGAACATCGAACCTTGTCATTATACTTCTAAAAAACCAATAACTTCCTTCTCATTTCTCTCCTTTAATGTTACTGCGTCTTTTGATCAAGTAAAATAGTATGTTGCAGTAAGCACCCATTTATGTCAATTCAATAACATTATTTGTGTAACTGAAAAGATGAGAAGTGCTTATCTCCTTCTGGATAAATTAACATAACACCAACATCAGATCCATTCTTACACCTATATCCATTGAAGAACAATTTCCACAGTCCTTCAGAATTACTTTTTGTTTTAAAAATTTGTGGTATGATCATACCTTCTTCATAAATGTAGTATGTACCTAGTCCTATCTCCTCTAAAAGTATCAAACCAACTTCTTCCTCTACCAACACATCAACATAGGGATCATACTAATGATATTCACTCACTTCATTGAGTACAATATTAGGGACTTCTTCAATAAGAGTGGTTGGTTCATGATCAACATATTATTCTTCTTTTGGGTCTCGAATGGTATAATTCCCATTCATGGGACTGGCAATGTAGGGCTCCACATGATTATGGAAGATCGGTTTTACCATTATAGTCAATTTAATTTTGTATCGAGTCCTGAGAATCATATGTGACTAATCGTCCAACGGATAACTGCCCATCTTGGTAGTGAAATATCATGATAGGTAGGTGATAAAGAGAGGAGGGAGATCAATTACTGATATGTCTTGGGTGAATGACAAACTCAGACATGCATAGATGGTAAGTTGAAGTTCTTTTATAACTACAACAATTTTAACAGTTGTGCCATCTAGTTGGACAACTCCTCTTACAACTATCACATAATATATGCCTAGTACCTTTGCAATTTTTTTGGTTATGACTGAGCTATTGGCACTTGAATTGATCATGTAATGATATACCAAATGATTGCCAATGATCAGGGAAATATAGAATGGTGGTGGTTTTTTTTTCCTTTGGAATAAATTTACCTTCTGGTTGACACAATTTTGTAGTAGTTATTATTCCATGACCTGATGATCCATTGGTTGTACCAAAAAAATTCTGAGCCTCTCACAAAGTTTCTTTGAGAAGGAATTGAGAGTGCGTCCCACATAGTAATGCTTAGGTTGGTCTTCTTCATTTTTTCTACAATATTGAAGGGAATTTATCATACCTTGTTGATAATTCTTTGGACCTGAGGATCCTCCTTTAGAAAATGCTTTTTAGGCACTGTATTGCCTAAAGAACCTTCTTTCCTTGCAGCTTGGCTAGCAGGTGTTTCTAATGGTTTCTTTCCCACATCTTTATCAACCACTGCTTATGACTAAGGTTGTGAAGTGGATGCTTGATCAGCTTTGGAAGGATGAGATTCCATTTCTCTCTTTTTGGAATGATTTTTTTCCACCACTAGTGAGGAATCGGTATTCAACCCACAAAAATCTTCTACTTTCTAATTTATCAAAGTGGTTTCTTCAGGTACCCACAGTTGATCTACTATTTCCTACGTCGATGAATTTTTTGTTGGCTCTAAAGAGGTAGGTACACTTTGAACCATAAGGTCCTAGATAAGAACTCCATTTGGGTATTGATTTTTATTATGTGGTTTAGAACAAGGATATCACCATTCATAATCTTGAACTAGATTATTTAGGATAGGTACGAGGGCTCTAGATGAGTAGCAACAAGAGGGTTTTGTAAGTTCAAAGGCTTAACATTGCAGCTTGATTTGTAGCTTGATTTTTTGGTTTATTATTCCCTTGAAAATGAGGACGGTTAGCCTGATACTGCTGATTTTGTGGCTGGTATGGATTGTTGTATTGAAATTGTTTGCTCTTGAATGTGACAAGCTCGTTACCAAAAGTTTACAGTAGAAAATTGACTTCAAATAGGTCATTTGAAGAGGCAAGGTAGACTAAGTCAGTTTCTTGGAGGCCACTAGAATAGGAGTAATGGTAGCCTAATAGTTTGTAAGATCTCGAGACAGTGGAATTGGAGGTCGTGGAGCTATATTTCGATCCTATATTAAGGAATTCTCTACTCTTATGGCAACTTCCTAGGAATTAGGTAGTGTATTCCCTCCCATGGACTAGATCATGACAACTACATTACTGTTCAAGGCTTGCAAATAGTACATGAATGCATTATCTAGAGAAGGCTTTATGAGTGTTAGAATCCTATTCCAAGTCCTTTGGAATTAGAAGTTGAAATCCCTCATGTATTCTCGAGGATCTCTCTTCATGATAGTGAGTTGTTCCAAGAGTGACAAGTTATCACTCTTGTCTTCAAACTATTTACAAATATTTTCTCTAAACTCATCCCAAGTGGTTATAGTACGAACACTTAACCCTTGAAACCATTGAAGTAATTTTCCCTTAAAATAGGTAGCAAGAATTCTAACCGCCACATTGTCCTCCATGATATTATGTAGTGCACAAATTCTAGGTATGTCAATAATATGTTCCACTAGAGTAATGTGAGTTTCCCCTATGGAGAAGGGTAAAATTTTGAGTGCAGCAGGAGATATAGGGTCACATTGAGAAAACTAAAGAGGACTACATTGAAAGGGGGAAAAATTGGTTCCTCACCATAGCAACGAGAGGTTTATTATTCCTTGGGGGAGGAAACCTATCATAAGGAGATGTTGAATAACCCCTACAAGTGGATGCTACAACTGGTGATGTTGAAATGTCTCTTCTACTTCTCCTTGGAGGAGATAAGGATAACTCGATATGTTGATAATTTCCTTCTCATCTCACAAAATCTCTTGTCTAAATGATTTGCATAATTTAATGCATTGAGATTTAAAATCCAGATATATATAGTCATCAAGTACATGGATTTGTGCTAGTGATAAGAGAATTACCAACTCTTTCTCCCACCTGGCATGCCTAAAAATATTATCACCAAATCGCTACACCCTCCGAATGGCCAAAATGTGAACAGGATGTTCAGTGTGATTGGGTATCATGGGATCACCTATCAAGATGTGGGACTTGGGCTCGAGGTGAACCTGTAGAGAAGGTCAGATTCCTGTTCCAAAACTAAGTGTTATACTACTCTTAGAGCAATAAAATGGCTATCTAGACCTAGGCTAACATTTTCATGGGTTTTAGGGAGAGAGATTTACAAGAAATGAAACTAAAATAGGGATGGTGATGCACCAAATAAAGGTTATTGTTAGACTTAGGAAGGGTTGATTTGAAGAGGGTTTTGTGCATCACAATTCAACTTCACCTACTGCAACTCAGAGAGGGTAACAAAATACCACAGACTAGGAAGCATTTGTTCCCTTTGTTAAACTCAATCAGAAAAAACAATTTATCAGTCTTCCAGTGAAGAAGGATGAACTTTAGAAGGGTAAAAAAACACCACAACACAACTGCATGCAATACCCCACCACTTGATAAGCATAATAATCCAAGAACCTGTGATAAAAACTTGAAATTACACAGTGTACCTTCAAGCATGAGAAAGGCACAAAGAAGTATAGAAGGATGAAAGGACCAAGATTAGTCATAAAACACACACTTTTATTACTTTAACAACTTGTGCAATGCATCATTACATTCAGAAAAGAAAATAGTTACCATTACATTCTTGAAAGGAGGCTTGAAATTTTTGTCAACATACAATAACAACTTGCAGAAGGAGGATTCTTTGAAAAATATGCACTTGTCTCATATTTCCAACTTATCCAACCCATTGGAATGAGCTTCCAACTTACATTTATAGAATAATTCCATAAGAGAGAACAGGAAAAGTAATAAATTCCTTCCTAAATTAAAGGTACATGATGGTTCATTTACTACAAATTTGGTTGAAACTCTTAGAAAGCTTCCACCATATGTCATTAATGGCTCGTTGACTTAATATTCTCAATTAATTAAAGGAATACTTAAATAATATATTTTATAATAATAATAAAGATTACTATTTAAATTATTTAAATAAAAAATGTTAATTTAATAATATTATGATGAGGCCCCCCTGCAAAACCGGTTTGTATTGAAAAAAAGGGGGGGAAGTCCATGTGAATAAGCCAAAAATATCCCAACTTGGTGGTTGGCTTGCCAAGCCAACTCACTGAGTTGGGAGATGAGATCCTCCCCTCACATTCCACCACTGAGCTCCTTTGCATCGCCATATAAACCAACACACTCACTCTGAGTTGATCTTTCGTTTGAGTCACCCCAAACACAATATCAACGCACCGAGCTAATATAGTTAGTCCTTCTGAGATCCATCCAAGAGTTCATTACCTTTCTGATAAAATTCCTCTGCATCACCACAACTCACCTGTATCTACCATGATTGAGCTCATCAAATTGATCTTGAGACATTCGATCCAAGGAACTCATTTGGGATGTAGGGAAACCCAAAGAGTCAATGAAGAGATTGACTCCAATTACTTCAACGTTCTCCTTGACCAGGATCCCCATGTGACTCATTACATTATCACAATTGAGGATGAGGTTAAGTTATCTTTATGTGAGCTCGCCACTGATCTTAACCTTGAGCTTACTTTTTTCCATGAATGATGACTTGTCTATGTGAGACTTTTCATGAGTTACTATCCTAGGAGAGTGACCCGATCAATGTTGCTTGGTCGAGCTCTTAATAATTCCTCCACATTGACCCATTGATTAAAACATATTTTCCTATGCCCTGGCATTGAAAAACTCACTCCATCCTACCTGTACTTACTTAGCTCAAAATCCTAAGGCTCATCTTGTGTTAATGTTGAGTCAAGTCCTATCATGCAACGAGCTTGTCCTTAATGAACCTAACAACTAGTTTTCTTGAGCAACTCCGATGTTTCTCATTGGTTCCTATGTAGCTCTCTCTTAACTCTGAGTTTATCTTACAACCTAATCCACAATATGCTCTCTACAATATCCTTCACATGGATAACCTCCATGAGCTATGCTTGCAAGCTCACCACAGAGTGACTCATCTCCCATGCAAACTTGCCATCTTGGAACTCAATGTCGAATGATTGCTGCATGGTTGGTATTTTTCCTTTGTGATACATTTGAACTCCACGTGAAGACCTATATTTATACACTACTCAACATTTGACTCGGTCCTCCACCTTCAATTTCATGCCCTGATCCTCATGTTTAAATAGTTATTCACTTGCCATGACTCGGTCATGAACTGCCTCTTTAAATTTTGCAAAATTTCTCTGATCCTCTTATTTACCTGCTCATGATGAAGTCTTATATTGGTTTCCATCCCAACATTTCCACCTAGCGATCAGGATGAACTTTCCCCACATGGAGTTAGTTGGCTTGTCTTATCAAGGCATTATCTCCACCATGGCCAAAAAGGCTTTAAACACCCCCGCCAACTTACTCGTTATCTTCTGCAGGAACTCACCCGACGATTCCCCTACTCAACAATCTCATGGAGCTTCCAACCGGCTCACTGATTCATTTAAGGACTCAGCCCTCCCAATGTTATTTGCCAACACTTTATGCCATTATCTCCAAAATATGTCATGTACTAAGATGAGACACTCAATCCTGAAGCTTCCATGAGAACGTGAGTTATCTCTATCGACTCGACAAATGTTGGCCTAGTATCTATTTCTTCTATGAGTTCCTTACCCTTAACTGGTTGAGCTGAGCTCTTTGCAATGTTCTATGCTTCACATGACCCCCTTGATTAAGCTCATTATCATGAATTCAACCATGTTAGTTCATTTTCCTATTTATCAGGTTCTCCATACATCCCATTAGCTTGATGACCTAGGATCATTTCCATGCCCAGCATCAAACAAACTAAATGAGTTTCTTTGCAGAGTGCCAATACTGAAACTTCACAGAGTTATCTCACTTTGAACTTGTCATTCCTGAGCAACTCGCTCTATCTCACTTTCTGGCATTTGCACCAAGTCACGAATTCCTCCACAAGATACTCCTGTAGCCCATTGACCCAAGTGATACACGATCTCATTCATGGCTCACCAATCCAAACACTGAGTTGGCCTCGTTTGAACACCTTGCGAGTTTATCTTGAGCTCGTTCATCTTTGGCCATTCACGGTTCACCATTGATTTTTTTCTCTCATGCATCTAATGTAATCTTATGAATTCCATGTTAAGTTATTACCTAGCCAACTTCCATGCCATTGAGCTTGTGTCGAGGTGCATTCACATCACCTATTTTTCTCATGTCGATCGAGTTCAAAACTTGAGATTTTCATCCAAGGGCTAGCAACCATTTCCTTATGAGCTCAAAATTTTTGAATGAAGTTCCTCTCTATTACGTTGATCATGACACATTATTGGTTAATCCCTATGGTGGCCTCCATATTGACTCAGTGTTAATGTTATTTATGCTTCTAATGAGTCTGATACTAAGTTATTAGGGATGTGGTGTGAAACTCGACAATCAACTCGTCAAACAACTCACCAAGCTACTAGGTGAGAGTTTTTTACCCTTCACCATCCTATGTAAAATTAATAATTTGCACCAAAATTTGTATTTTCTAGGAATTCCTCTCAAACTTGGGAGTAATGTAAACACAATAAGACCCCTAAACCATGAATTTTATCAAATTGACCATTTTTACCGATATTCACTAAAAGTGGGACTGAAAACCAATTTTCTTGTTATGAATAAACCTTATAAACTCCAAGATGAGATTTACTACTAATTTTCCAAAATGGTTAATGGAACCTACCTTTTTAGCCCAAAATCATGATAGGCCTCTGTTGTATAAAAAAACCAAAAAAATAGAATGATCAAAAGAGAGAAATAGGTGAAAGTAGAACCGACGCCAACAAATGTCAGTTATCAATGGCATCTGTCGCCACCACATTCCCATCCCCTGCCACTACCCTAGTCGCACCACCAATAACTCTATCTCCATTCTGAGGGACCCTGCTGAGTAGAAAGAGGAATTTAGCCAAGTCTCAGTCACGTAATTTGTTGAGGTTACCTATTTTTGAATACAGAGGAAAACATGCATCATCAATATCTAAAGGGGTAAACGGTGAGGGTCAGGATGTCTATGCCACATAATATTTTCCATGTTCTCTGCAAAATGAAGTAATTCTCTATATTTTTCACCAAGGCAATAAGTCCCCCACCCAGGACCAATACCCAATTCATCCACCTCCTCGACCCAAAGTAAGGGATTGGAGAGTCAAAAATCAACCAATTCCTTATGTAGACCACCCATGTGAAAGGGGTAGATGAAATAATCTGTAATAGCCTTGACATCCACGAGAATTGGGTGAAAAATAAGACATAAGGAGACAAAGGCACCAGTAATGTCAGAATTTTCCCATACCCAATAGGAATCATACATGTATGATTCACCCAATATTTTCTCTATTGCTTCTACCTCTCAAACTGAGGAATAGTGAAAAATCTCTGAGAGTCTCACCTGAGAGATGGCTAAGGATAGGGTCATATCCATCCATTCACTACGAATTGAAATGAAAGGGAAGCCCAAAAAATCCATTGAACTCACACAAAACAAGCATAGAAGAGGAAATGTGGAATGAAGAGCCAATGGGTGACTTAAAATATTAGACGCATGAGTCACCATTAAATTTGATGATGGAGGCCAAAGCTCCCTTCGTGTGAAATTATTTTAGGTAAGTTGACTCAATCCATAGGATTGTATGAAATCTTGGCGATATCAGGCTCATTGATGGAAGCATTGGTGATAGATTCGATGGCGTCATTTTCCTCTCTATAAATATGATTTCTTCTCCAAATTTTTAATTTACCCATCCAAAATAAAATGTTGGAGATGTGGAAGTTTAAATTCTAGGAAAGAGATGAACCCTTAGCAATGGCATGAATGATAACTTATGAGTCTCCTTCCACCTGAAGGCAATCACATCCCCTAGAGACAACAAGCTTGACACCCTCTAAGAGAGCTTGAGATTCTACAAATTTCCATGTTCCATCTCTGAGTGGAAATGAAACCGTTACAATAATAACCCAATTCTCATTTCTCACAATGCACTTCGCACCTAATTTACTCGAGTTACCTCTAGAGGCCCCATAAAAATTGAGTTTGCAAAATCTAGGGGGGTGGATTTTCACCATGTTTTTACCCTTTTGGTTTTCCACATAAAAAAAAATTCTCATGTGTTCTTGTTATTTATTTTTATTACATTATAGTTTAAATTTTATGTATTTAATTAATTCATATATTGTTTTATTTATCTAATTTATGTCCTCAAACCTCATATGGGGTAGAAATGTGGATGGAGGTCAACAAGAGGTTTTTGAGTATTGCACATAAGGTAGTGCATGGAAAAAAAAGTCAATTATTCCTAGTGCATCATGTAAATCATGGTAGATACATAAATTTCTCAATAAACAAAATGAGTTAGGTACTAATGGGGAGAAATTTTGTTATTAATAGTCTTTAAGGAGCTAGGTATACCAGAAGGGGAGGATAAACCAACATGGAAATAACCCTTAGTGGATCCCTCTTCGATGGTGATGTATAAAAAATTTATGGCACCTCTCACACTAAAATTCATACAAGGAAAGATTTACAACTTGTTTTAAACACTTGCGTAATTTCTTTGAGCAAGACTAGATAATACAATGCTAGTTACCTAAGGAATTATCTAGTGATACATAGTTTGGTGTCTCCATGAACTACTCATTAGCAAGGATTAAAAAGGATGATGAGACTTAGACACCATGGGATAAGCTACCATATGCCTTCATAATGGATTACTTCCTCTAATTTGTCAAACAGATCAAAGCGGTAACGAAGATCACTTTAGATGCATAAAGGATGGAAAAATACATTCATAAAATACACACCACATATAAGCCTCCTAATTTAGCCACATATAAAGGGACTTAAGTCTCAAATATAAGTCGACTCACCAAATGGTACACTATTGTGGTCAAGAATGAAGCACAAAAAAAATTCTTTTATCTATCACCTGAGAAAAAGGCTAACAAGGATGATACAACATATGAAGATCCCGATGAAGAAATATTAATGCCTAAACTAAAGTGCCAAGGATCATGGGAGCATGTACATTGTATAAAAAAAGTACAAGTAGATAAAATATGAAAGTTTGCATCAATAGACCAACCTCCAAAGAGAATAAAACTAAACTTGAGGGATGGGCCCATAGGGGAACTGGAGGAAAAGGGGTAACAGAGTCTAGGGTAAACTGAAATTTTAAATTCTATATAAGATACATACCAAGAGGACATCACTATTGAGGTCTCTAGCAAACAATCCCCAGTCTAGGAAAACATGGAGGAAGTAACAAACAAGGATATGGAGAATGTGAGCCCTGGAGAAAAAACAATAGCCACGCCCAAGTCAACCCCTAAGGTGGTTGAAATTGAAGATCATCTAGAAGAGACCAAGAAGAGTGGGAGCACTAGAGAAGTTCATGAGAATATAAGAAGCCGAGAAACAAAATTTTGAAATAATAAAACTAGCTAAAATAGGGGAAATAAATTAATAACAGAACAAGAACCAAGCCTAGAGGAGGAGGAAGAAGAAATACAAATATACCCCAGTCTTGGTAAGAAATCTATGTGCATAAAATACCATCAAGGTAAAAATAATTAAATGTTATTCCAATGGAACAATATAAAGGATACTACAACAACTGAGTTCTCTAAAAAAGATTTTTCCCTTCACTTGATCCATGCACTAAAGAACTGCTCGTTAAGTTTCCAAACAACAACATTCATACCTTCCCATCTAATGATGGATATCGGATTCTTACCATGACATATAATCTATCTAAGACTCGGGCCAAGGAAGAACTATTAAAAATTGTGAGGGAAGTAGTACAAAAAAACTTATAAAACAATAATGAGGAAAGATTCTATATAGAAAAGGAAAGAAAATTCAAGGAAGAGCTCAAGGAAAAAAAAATCTCATCTGCACAAATCTCAACATGAAAACAAAGGCCTCTAGGAAAAATGCTCGCACAAAGAATCCAGAGTTGAAACCCTCAAGGAAAGAACAACATACAATAAACCAGAACTTTTTAAGGAAAATCCACTCATGCATAATGAACCCATAAATGATCTTGAGAAATTAGTGAATCTCATGTTTAAAGAGATGGAAAAGTATCATTGTAGAGTGTGAAGAGAGTGCAAAACAATTAGAGGACAAGATGGAATGAGATGAGAAACTTCCTAAGGGGATTTATAATCAACCCCGTATAATCAATGTGTGAAAAAAAGAGATGGAAAAGAAACTTATCGAATTTGAAGTGAAACTAAATTATGAATCCTTAGACTGTGTAATCAAAAATTCAATAATGGCAGCAACTTAAGCGGTTAGCGTAGAGATCTAGAGAGAATAACAAATAAAGCAACACTTAAGAGAGTGAAGGAAGCTAACTGATACATAAGAAGTATATCTTGGAGCTACCCGTAATGATTTGAAACATAAAATTGATCAGTTGGGGGTTACAGTAACAACATGGTAAAATTTTCTTTAGTATTCAACCAACTCATTGCACAGTTGGATAAATTAACCCATCATATTATAGCTCTGACAAATAAATGGCAAGTGCATAAAGACTTTTTGCAGCATGAGGTTCTTGAATTTTTTAAGGATATCCCATAACATTTCCTATAGACAAACAACCATATTAGTCTATGGTGATTTTGGGCCCATGCTTTTTTTGTGTTCTTTATTATTTAAGTCTTAGAGGACTTAGCATTCTTTATACATGATGTGCTCCTTGGAGTAATACAAGTATTGTTTAAAATACATGCACATATATAAGTATAAGAGTAAAAAATGAGTGGTCACACAAAGAGGAAAGAGGATAATCATAGGGACAATAAACATAGTAAATCTTTCTAGAAGAAACCATGAGAAGGAATACATAGGAAAGGATAAGGATAAAGGATGAACATGTATGGGGTTAGGGAAGAATCATGGGTCTGAGAGTGGACTTAACTTCAATTCTCACCATATACATGAAGGCAGTGGATAAGGCTAAATATAGTATCATTTTATGTGGAGGAGCGACATGTAGCACATGGTCGAGGGGACAAAGTGATAAATTTTGGTTAACTAACTGGATGTAGTAACTAACTGGATGTAGTATTTAACTGAAGATATAAACTCAAAGATTCTTATTAGAAAGACTTGTGAAGGACAAGTTCCCACTAGTATAAATACCCATGACAGGGTCTAGTTATATATATATATATATATATATATATATATATATTGGTCCATATATGGGATGAATGTGTAAGTACCATGTAAGAAATTGTATTGCATAATGATTAATATATAATCATTATAGTTGGTGTATGAAATGTCTTGTTATATTGATAATTGAAAAATGAATATCATGCCTCATCCACTTCACTCTTACTAACTATGATGGGACCTGAAAAACATTTACACTTTGGGTGATCATGCCCCTTGTCTTCCCAGTCATGATGTGTCAGTGTCATGAAGGAAATAACTTATGCATATCAAAACCTAGTAAATATATGTTCATATGGTAGAGAACATTATACTCCTACAAAACCTTGGATGTTTCCTTAGTAAGGATGGGAGATGTTTCTAAATCATATGGAAAACCATCTCCCGTTCAATTAACTAAAGAAATATTAGTAACAATCCCAAGAAGGCTTGCCCATTAAGAATTTTGGGAGAAATAGGGATTCTTCCCTCATCCCCAACACTCTAAAATCCACTCCCCAAAAGGGGTGGATGGAGAAAAATAATAATAAAGTAAAATAAAATAAAACAGATCCAACATATCATTCTAACACCCAAAAAACAAAGTAAGATGGAAACAAGATTTTATTTTTAACAATAATCAAACAAGGAATTGTGAGGCCTGCCTCATAAGCAAGAGATTCCAATGCCAACTTTCATGTCCAAATTCAAAATCTCTCTTTATTAAAATGCTCCCAAAAGCTCCAAACATAAATTAACCAAAGAATCCCCACCCTCTCCAAAATGAAGGGTTAAATAAGAAAAATATATCAAAACAGTAACCAATGTGATGGTGACATGTGTCATCCATCCCTTTCCCAAATTCAAGTCACCTAAAAGTCCTTATTAAGAAAAATACAAAGATAATAAATGAAAAGGGACATTTTAAAAATAATAAATCAAAATAATCATGCAACCCCAAATCCCAAACCTCACACAAAATCAAAATATAAATCTTGATGGGAGCAATAAAGGGATAAAAAAGGAGGTAAATAACTTTTTGATCCTTGGGAAGAGAACCTACCCATAGGTATGGTCTATGGGGATAATTTTAAGGAAAAGGTGTCCCCCAACTTTCCAAACACCCTTCCAAATTTCCACTTTTTTCCCAAATTCGAGATTTGGGAAAAGTGGATCATTAAGAGGGGGTGGTGGGCCTACCTAGTCCATGATTAAGTGGACTAACACCCAATTAATAAAGGACAAAAAGTGACTTAAAAAAGAAATTAGGATAGATAACACTAAATTAATCAAATGGAGACAAATAAGCCAAAAGTGACCTATAGACACCAATTTTTGGTATCTCTTATCCCTAAACCCATGTTCAATCCCCTTCTTCATCATTTTTCACATACATACCTCTCTTCCCACTTAAATCCCCCTTTCCCTTCTAAATTCAATTTAACTTTAATTTCCCACCTTAATCCCATTCTAATCATATCCTTAATTTAGCATCCCTAATCATTGTATATTAATCCTAAATCTTCATCTAATCCATTTATCCTCACTAAATCCTCCTTTGTGTCCTCCTTAGGCCTTAATTTAATAATTTTACCTTCCATTTTCCTATATTTAATTTTTTCCTCCTCCCACCTACCGTTTTATTTCCCTTAGGCATCCCTAGCTCATACTTACCACTTAAAACCCTAATCCTATTTGATAAGGGCTCGTTACCTCGAGTTCATCAAACTTCCAATACCCAAATGGATGGGCCATTGTAGTCTCTAGTGACCTATCTAGGTCATTGTCAACCCTAAAAATATGACCATACCCCTCCTTCCTCAAGGATGCAGTTTTGGATTCTTTGATCCTTTTTTAGATGGTGTCTTCATTCATTTCTCTTCTTTGCAGTTGTTATCACTATCTTGGAGCTACTTCAGAGATTTTGTGCTTCACCCTTGGAGATTTTAAGTCCTTTCTTTCTCTTGCATGCTTGGATCCACCATTTCCATTTCATCACTTTTAATCATCATCCTTTTTTCAGGTTCATCAGTCATCTCAAAGCCCTATCTCTGCATTTTCTTACCTTCACCACCATCTGCAAATCATCATTTTCACTCATCTTTTTCTGTCAAACCCTAGATCACTCCTAGTCACTGTCAACCCTGTTTAGTCACCATTGACCTATTTCTCATTTACCTAGCTTTTTGTCATTCATTTTACCATTCATATGCCTTCTAATCTCACATTCCCTCATAATCCTACAATCTTACGATTCTACACACTTGATGTTTCTTATCCCAACTTCATCAGATACTATCTTCAATGATCAGGAAAATTCATCATTGACCCTCTCAAGTAGTTCTCATATTTCATTAGTTTTATTTTATAAAATTTGTATCATCAGATACAATCTTCTCACCATATCTCAGCATCATCCCTAGCTCAAACCAGCTCCATATCAGGCTTTAGGAGGCCTACTCGGTCTAATTTGTTGCATTTTTAATATTACATTGTCCCAGTTGCCCTCAACTGTGCTTTGCATTCCTGGGTCATTGTCGACCCACCCATGTTTGATTTTGGTTTACATTTACTCAAATTGGATATGTATATTTGATTTATATTTTGTATTTGAGCTTTCTATTTTATCTCAAATTCGGTTTCATCATATCAAATCCATCATTACTTTATTTCATCTAAAAGTGGGTTGACATCCCTCTTAGGAAGTGTAAACTTCTCAAGACTGGAATTGTCGAGAAATGTACCATCGAATCTACTAATCCTTTTTTTCTCTTTGTTGTGTAGGTAACCAAGCTCACTACAAGGAGGATCTCCCTTTTGCGCATGTATCCATCATCACCCAATCTAGAGGTACCTTAAACCCTCTCTTATTCAAGTTATTTATTTTCTTGTCGTCATTTCACTAATTTGAAATAGGAGCAATAAAATTGCTTCAACATTCTAGCACACCCGGTGGGACACACCCTACTTTTCTAAGTCTTTTCATTGTTTTTAGTTTCCATTTTTTTCTATATTTGTTCTACTAATCTCGCACGTAGGATCATTGTTTTCTTACGTTTTTGGTGAATTTCTTTTCTTGGATCAACTTGTTTCCTTTAAAAATAAAAAATAAAATAAAAAAGGAAAAAATGTTATCTAGGTATTCCTCATTTTTCTATATTTGCTCCTTTTGCATCATTTTCTCCTTCTTTTTCTGAGTGTCTTCTTCAAATGTAACACTTCATTTTGGACATAAAAATAACCTTCATACTTGCTCATAAATATAGTCTGATTAGGAGGTTAAATCTTTACACTTTTATCACACACATCCAAAATGTACACATCTAAGCATTTTCTTCTAGGTGAACTATTGGGATTTCATCACCCAATAGGAAATCTTCCATGGTGTTTTGGTCGCATTACAAATTTTTTAACTATTGGTATATTGGCTAAGCACCCAACACCATTATCATTGAAGTGCATGACATGGTGGGTAGGCCCCAATATTAAGCCTAGTACTGGTAGTCATCATAGATTCGTTCCTCGCATACCTTCGAGTATAACGAGGACTCAATCAAAAACTACTTGAAACTAGTTTGGCCATTTTTTAGGCTCCCTTCAAGCCCAGTTTTCTTTCTTCCTCACATTTTTATAATAATCAAGATTATTAAAACTTTTTTGCTTGACTTGTTTGAAGCAATTAAAAAATCAGCATAGTTTCTTATTTTACTATTTGTTTCATGCCCATTATTACACGTTCTCAAGAAAGAAAAATGGAATAAACCATGACATCCAACAGCATTAACATTTCCACTATTTCCTCCTAACAAATTTCATCCCTTTCTATCATTTCTTTCATCCCTTTGGCCACTTCTTCTACAATCACTCAACCTATGGTTTCCATTCCCCCTCTTCAATATTCTCACGTTATCCAATCTAACACCTGTGTTGAAACCAACCCCTTTCTTTATCATCACTTGGTCCCATCTATACTAGATAAACCTCCATCCACCACTTCTATGGGATATTTTGGGCCTCCCACCATCCCTTGTGGGTGCATTGAGTTCCAAGAACTCCTTGATGCCAACCCCGTAGATCTCCATGATTACCTTGTTAGGAGGGATACCCATCTCCCCATTAATGGTTCTCCTCTCCAAAAACTCTATCCTTATCCTCCTCACCCGAAATCCACAAATGTTCTCACCTCACAACTCATCATCTTCTTCCCAAGATCCATGAATGAGTTAGTGATATCCCAATAAGAACATGGGTCCCACACTCACCAAACAACTCAATTGGTGGTTCTCATTCCATCTAATTTGTCTCACATCAATACTACTATCACCTCTTCTATTCCCATCATCTCTTCATCCACTATGGTTATTAATGCCCCTATATAATGATCACAAGAGTCACATTTTCTTCCCCCTCCATCCGAATATCATAACCAATCTTCACCTCTTACCTCCACCTCTCATGTCCACACAAACGTCATCACTTCACAACCCCATCCTTCTAAATCAACCAAAACCCATCAACCTTATCTTCGAGGTGCCTTCTGTTACATACTTCCCAATCAATCAACTCAAACAACTCAACCACCCCATACCTATATCTCAACACATCCTGTTGTTGCAAATAAGCAGCACCCCTGGATGCAAATCAGGTTTCTAAGTTGATGTTTCAGGCATCCAGTGTGATTACACAACATTGAAACCTCTCTCCAAGTGTGGGACTTGTAAAATGAGAGAGGAATCTCCAAATTAGAGGCTGGTTCCTCAAACTCCTCTAATCATATCTGTTATTTAGATAATTACAAACGTTTGAATCCTAATCCTACTCTAAATTTCAAGGATACAGAGATAGAAAGTGCAAAAATTGAAACTAAACTAATAGGTGATGCACCAAAGGAGTGGTGAACACTTCTTGTTCATGCAAATTGACACAATTTCATAAAATGTAACATCAAACATCATACACAGGCTGATAAGATGCAATTAGAGGTCTGAAATGAAGCAAGACAATACAAACAAAGGACTGAAAATTGATCACAGAGTCTGCACTGTCATTTTTCACTGTCAAAATCCTTGCATTTGAAAATAAAATAAGTAGAAACCTGTTACAATCATGAAGAAGGTCTGATACTTGCAAAAATCACTTTTTGAAGGTGAAAGAAGAAGCTTGCTATCCAAAAAAAATGTTCAACCTCAAAAAAATGAGCCAAATCTGGCTTTTACAATACATGGGTTGAGCCCAAGAGAGAGAAAACTTGTAAAAAACGTGGAATCCATTCCCTATTAAATGAAGATGCATTAAAACAACATGGGTGTCCTTACAGACCCATGCCCTGACATTTTTGGCCATGCTGAAGAAGAATGCGACCCATTTTGCATTAAAATTGGTTGTTGAAACGTCATTTCTGGCCATTACCACTTGCCAGAGGTGTTTCTTGATTTTATCTCTCCAAAATGAACCAAAATGCAAAAATTACCATAGAATCTTGTAGATAATTTCACCAGCTTTCCATTGATATCAAGAACGTGAAAATATGAGTTCTGGATCGAAAGATATGGTGATTTGAAAATTTAGGGCAAAATAGGGCCAAATCGGGTCGGTGGGAAAATATTCAAATTTTTGCACCTTTTTGGTCATTTGGAAAATTTTCCAATATTTCCCTGCACTCTGCCACTCTAGGTACCACGTGGCAGCATCTCATTGGCCGCAGGCCTTCTAGGGGAAAATTTCCCATAAAAACTCCGCCGAGCCATAACTTGAAAAATATGAGGAGTTAGGAGGAAAACTTTACTGTTTTGGAAAGCTGAGAGAGAGATCTATCCAATGGTTCCATTTTTAGAAATATATGAGTGCCTAAAAATCAAAAATGGAGACTGAGGCACAAGAGAGGTAAGAACACAAGGAGTTAGCCACAAAAATAAGCAGGGGCACATTTTGGATAACAATTTTGGCGACTCAGAGGGGTCATCTGCCTGCTAGATGAAGAGACCAGTTTCCTGAAGAAATCCATTGGGCATGGAGTCACTTGATTCTTTTTTTTATACCCCAACTGACTAGAATGTTACAAGGAGGAAGATGGAATATCACCTGATGGATCAAGGCTTGTAAACACATTCCCATGAATAGTAAGCTGTGTCAAAGCACTTAGGGAAAGCAAAACAACCTACAACAAAACAATGTGCACAAGCACTTGGAGGAATGAAAACCTAAGCTAATATTTACAAGGTGGAGAATTTCCCTTTAGTAGCAATGCTTTAGATAGATTCCATTGACTAGAATCTGCAGTTCTTCGCCATCCAATGAAGACAATTGGAAGGCATTGTTGTCCTTACACTTTGTGACCATGTATGGGCCACTCCAAATGGCATCAAATTTTGAATGTATTCCCGGTTTTGCTCTATCTGCATCCCATTTTAACACTAGATCTCGAACTTGGAAATATCTACTCTTGGCCTTCCTATTAAAGGTCTTCTTGATCAAAGCTTGATCCTTCTTCATTGCTTGGGATGCCTGATCTCTGATCTCTTGGAGCTCCATCAATTCTGCAGATCTAACCTCCATGGGCTCAAACTCTAACAACTCCAATTGTTTCATGAGCTCCAATGTTGGCAACTCAAGTGATATGGGAAATATTGCCTCTCTTCCATAAACAAGCTTAAATGGAGAGTTACATGTAGATCTCTTAGGAGTTATCCTATCAGCCCATAAGGCTGATTTCAATTTGGTATGCCAAGACCTCTGATTCTCATCAAGAGTCCTCCTAATGATCCTCAACAAGTTCTTGTTTGTAGATTCAGCTTGGCCATTACCCTGAGGGTAATAGTTTGATGAAGTACTTAGGTAGATCCCATTCTTGACAGCCCATTCAGTCACCTTAGATCCAATCAATGCTAATGCATTATCTGATATTATTGTAGCTGGTATGCCAAACCTGGTTGCTATCCCCTCATAGAAGTCTAGGATACTAGCTTCATTTACCTCCTTGAGAGCTACTGCTTCAGTCCATTTAGTGAAATAATCCGTGGCTGTTAAAAACCATTTGTGCCCTTAACTTGAATTGGGATTAATGACTCCAATGAATTCCAAACCCATTGCATGAATGGCTGGTCAACTGAAATTGGATGTAATGGAAGGGCAGCTAGTCTTTCTTTATCTGTGAAGAATGCACAATTCTTGCACCTCTTGATCCATGTGAAGCAATCACTGAAAATATTGGGCCAATAATAACCAACCTTCATGATTTTTAGAGCTATCACTCTTGGTGAAAAATGACCAGTAGCTGGTCCACCATGGAACTCTTCCAACACCCTATGAATCTGATTTGTGCTAATGCATCTCAGCAGCACTCCATTCACATCTTTCTTGAACAAAACACCGTCTACTATGGCATATGGGACAGCCTGTAATCTGAAGTGTCTTCTTTGGGTTTTGTTCATCTCTGGAGGGCATAGGCCTGTGCTTAGGAAGTGCATTATACCTTGGGTCCAACAAGGAGTGGGGATAGCATTATCCTCTTCTTGAGTGCTACCTTACACATGGTTGTCTTGAACTGTCAAAATAGCCTCTTCTTTATTGTATACTCCTTTTTGGTTGCCCAGAATCAGCTGCTCACACAATCCTTTTCCTCTTACCAGCTTGGTGACCTTGATCTTAATGTCATACTCCATGACACGAGTGATCTAACCTGCTCTTTTCTCATTCAAATCCTTGTTGAGGAGAAAGTCCTTTACTCCCGCATGAGAGACCAACAACTGAACCTTGTTGTTTGAGACTAGATGCTTGAATTTCTTCAAGCTTCTGATTACTACAAGTACATGCTTCTCAATAAAAGAATATCTCACCTCATAGTCATCTAGACTTTGGCTGAAGAAAGCAATTGGCTGCTCATCATTTTCCTTGTTCTGTTGTACCAAAATGGCAGAAATGGTATCATTACCCCCAAATGCATAGAGGATGAAATCCTTGGAGAAGTCTGGGTTGATGAGAGTTGGTGCTTGAGAGATGGCTTCTTTGATTGCTTCAAAACTCTCCTTGCCTTCTGCTGTCCATTTGAAATCCATGCTTTTCTTCAACATCTTGGTGATAGGTTTGACAAGGGCTGTAAAATCTGGGACAAACCTTCGAACAAAATTTATTCTCCCTAAGAAACTATGAAGTGCCTTCTTATGGTTTTACAATGGTAGTTCTCTTATGGATTCAACTCTCTCTGGATCAATTACTAATCCTTCTTTGGAAACAATATGGCCAAGGAGCTTTCCTTCATGTGCTAGGAAGATACACTTCTTAGGATTCAAAGACACTCCAAATCTCCTGCACCTTTGGAAGACTTGTCTTAAATGAGAGAGGTGGTCTGCTGCATTCTTTAAAAAAATAGTGATATCATCAAGATATATCAGCATCATGTTGTTAATCAAACCTTTGAACGCAATGTCCATTGCTCTTTGGAAGGTAGCTCTAGCGTTGGATAGCCCAAATGGCATTTTCCTGTATGCATAAGTTCCCCATTTGGTTGTGAAGGCTGTCTTGAACTAATCTTTTTCCTTCACCATAATCTGATTATACCCTGAGTAGCCATCAACCAATGAAAACCTTTCGGAGCCAGCAACAACTTGTAAAATCTGCTCCATAGAAGGAAGTGGGTAATGGTCCTTAAGAGATGCTCTATTCAAATCTCTGAAATCAATGCACAATCTAATCTCTCCACTCTTCTTTTTGACTGGAACTAAGTTGGCAACCCAACTAGAATGCTTGATTAGGAATATGATTCTTGACTCGATCAACTTGTTCAATTCCTTCCTCATGAGAGGTTCCATGTGTGGATTGACTAGCCTTTGTTTCTACCTGACGGGCTTAGTATTTGGATCCAACTCAATGGTGTGCTGAGCTAACTTGGGATCGAAACCTTTCAAATCTTCATAGCTCCAAGAAAACACATCAGGGAACTCTTGACATAGCTGTATGAACTCATACCTTTCTTGTTCAGTTGTCATCTTTCCAATTTGCAATGGTTTGTTCTCTTCCACCAAGATGGATACTGAATCTTCTCTCTTGACCTAAATGTTTGCTTTCTCTTTCCTAAACTGATCATTGGGATTGAAAATGGACTCCAAAGTGATAAGTCCCTTGGGTAGCTTGTTAGTTCTCAGCTATACCACTTGGTCACCATACTGTTGTTCCAATTTTTCCTAATTTTTAGCTGAGAACTCAGCTTCTTCTTGTAAGAAATGGATGATTTGCTGGTCATTCTCAAACACTTGCCAACTTACATTGTTATTCGGCACTGAAGGCCTCACAATCACATGGATTTTTGGTTGTACCTTGTCCTTTTGAATGCTTTCCACAATATTAAAGGCTGCCCCAACTACTGCAAGCCTGTCAGCAGCTTGGTTTTCTTTTCTAGGAATGGATTTTATGCTAAAGCCCTTAAAATATTCAATGAGGTCCCACCCCTATTCTTGTAGCACTTGAGCAGATTATTCTTGGCAGCATGCTGCCCCTTAACTTGGTTTACAATCAATTCACTATCACCAAAGACTTGCAAGTTCTTTATTCCTCTCTTTATTGCCCAATGCATCCCTTGCACCAAGGCTTTATATTCAGAAGTGTTATTGGAGCATGCAAACTGAAATCTAAAAGTTGAATAGTACTTTACTCCTTGAGGTGAAATAAGCATAGCTCCACCTCCTGCACCTTGTCTACTCCTTGATCCATCAAAAAACAGCTGCCATACCTCATTGTCATCCTTGTGGTTTGGCTTGGTGATGCTAGGAATGGGCTGATCTTCTTGATGTACGCAATAGACCCCTAGCTCAGATTCTTCTACTTCTTGATAAGGATCAAAAGCATGCACCTTGTTTGCCCATTCATCAAGAGTTAGATCTGGGATGCTTCCAACCTTGGTGTCAGCTTCATCAGCGCTTGGGTGATCTTCTTGATCAAATGCCAAACAGTTGGCATTGATCTGACTTGGAGTGTAGGGCTCAATGTGGAAGTTTGTAATAGGTTCAAACCTGATTGTAGCTTTGGTTCCATACCTCATTCTGAACAGCATGTGTGACCAATCAGAAGACAAATATCCTCCAATCTTGGCTATGAAATCTCTTGACAAACATAGGGCAAAGAGTGGTGGAAGGTATATAACTGATACATCTTGTAAAACAACAACATTTGGACATACATGCAAGGTAAGACTCAATTTTCTAATCACCCCAACTATTGTTACTGCTGTCCCATCCAACTGCACTACCCCTTTGGATATGGTTTCATATTGAAGTCCTAGCTAATCAGCTATTTGCTTGGGCGTCACTGAGCTACTTGCCCTGGAATCAATCATGCAATTGTGCACCAATTGGTTTCCAATGATTAATGAGACATAAAAAGGAGGGGGCTTCAACATTTTACCTTGCTGTCCTCCATGATTCCCTTCAAGCTGGGTAGTATTTGTGAGCACCTTCTCTTGCATTTGGACTTGCTGATTCGAAGTTGGCCAGTCCATGGCAGCTTGTAGCAAATCTCTCTGGCCTAGGATAGATAGGGATTCCCACATTGATATATTTACATTTGTCTTCTTCATCTGATCAATGATACTAAATGGTGATGAAGGATCTCTTTGTTGTAACTTGGTTTGCATATTCATCCCTTGCATGTGGGCAGTAACAACTGGTATTTGAGTTGGTCTAGGAGCTGTTCTTGGCTTCCCTTGTGCATTTACAACTGGATTTTGTTTGCCAACCATTTGTGGAGCCATAAAAGGTTGTGGATTGGTTGGAGCTAATGTTGTTCTTCACCCAAATTCCTTCTTTTTGACCTTGTGTTGGCTACAACAATTTGGGAAACTGTCTGGTTCATGCCACAAAAATTGTCTGCCTACCGGTTTACAAGTGTGGTATCATTTGGGGTTGATTGTTGTTCGAATGTTTCTTGGTTCTAGTCATTTATTTGACTACCCTCACCCTCCACACCAGTAGTTGTCACCATTAATGCTTCATTCAAGGCACCGTTGAAGCACACAGATTGGTTGTGAGGTTCATTTCATGGAAAACACCAATCATACTCCTGAGCAACATTGTTTTGTGTTGGCACCAATGCCTTAGAGGCAGATATAGCATTTGGATTATAGGGCTGAAATGGTCTGTTGGCAGGAGGCCTTGCTTGATTTAGATTTGCAGCTAGATTGGGTGGTCTATGAGGTTGATATGGCTACCTATTAGGCTAAGCTTGAGGCTGGAAGGAAGGTCTAAAACTTTGGGCTTGTTGCCTCTTAAGAGTAACCAGCTCATTACCTAAATTTTGCAATTGCTTCATGACTTCTTGAAGCTCATTTGGGGCACTTGGAGATGAAGTAGAAGCTTCATTTGAACTCTGATTTCTAGGAGTGGGAGAAGGAGCCAAATTAGGTGTTTGATTAGTGTTTGGGCTCTCTAAACTTGGAAACAATGGCATGGGAGATCTAGGGGCTAGTTTGCCAACTTGGATCAAAAAAATTTCAGCCCTAATGGCAATGCTATAAGTCATAAGGATAGTTATGCCTCCCATGGACTGAATCAACATAGAAATATCAGAATTTAGAGGTTTGAGATAGTAAAGAAAAGCACCTTCTGCTGTTGGCCTAACTACCACTGGAATTCTCTCCCAATTCCTTTGAAATCTGAAATTAAAATCAGTCAGCTACTCATTGGGAGCTCTTTTGATAGTTTTCAGCTGCTCTAAAA
Source organism: Taxus chinensis (assembly GCA_019776745.2). NCBI lineage: Eukaryota > Viridiplantae > Streptophyta > Pinopsida > Cupressales > Taxaceae > Taxus > Taxus chinensis. Next base: position 485,275,425 of record CM034154.1, on the reverse strand, counting down.
GGGACAAGTTGTCTCCCTTTTCCCCAAACTACTCATGGAGGGCTATACATAGCTGATTCCAATTTTGAATAGAACCCCACACTTGGAGAGAGGTTTTAATGTTGTGCAATAACACTGGATGCCTAAAACATCAACTTAGAAACCTGATTTGCATCCAGGGGTGCTGCTGATTTGCAACAATAGTTTTGGCACGCCCGGTGGGACATTAGAGGTCTCATTTTCATTACAGCAAAGTTGATGTGAATCTGTTGCAATTTTCTTGCTTAAAAGAGCTATAAATTGCACATCTGGCGACTCCAAGGGGAAGAATCAGCTGTTTTTGGCAATGCAGACCTGAAAACTCATGAGAAGAATCAACACAAGGTCAAGAGATGGAGAGGAAGAGGTGTTTTTTGAATATCTGCAGTTATCTCCAAGAATAAGGCAAAGTAGGAGGAGAATCCAAAGGTCTCCATCTCCACCAAATAGAACTCTCTCAACTCCTCCACCTGGTAGGCCTTTCATTCAGTCAACAAGGGTTCTAAGACCAATTAGAATGGCATAAAACAACCCCTATGTCAATTTCACTAGCAGCAGCCCACTTGCTCTCAATGCACAAAATACAATCCCAGTGGTAGCATTAAAGAACATTCCATACTTCACTGGAGAAAATCAAACCTCACCTAGTGATCATGTTAAGGATATTGCTACAATTTGTGTAATCCATGAGATCAATGAGATGCAAGTTGCTGTCAAACAGCTGGCATCTTCATTCAAAGGGAAAGCTTTGCAATGGTTCAGGAGTCTTGCCTTGTAAAATGAGAGAGGAATCTCTAGATTAGAGGCTGGTTCCTCAAACTCCTCTAATCAAATCTGTTATTTACACAATTGTAGAGGTTTGAATCCTAATCCTACTCTAAATTCCAAGGAGACAGAGATAGAAAGTGCAAAAATTGAAACTAAACTAATAGGTGATACACCAAAGGAGTGGTGAACACTTCTTGTTCATGAAAATTGACACAATTTCCTAAAATGCAACATGAAACATCATACAAAGGCTGATAAGATGTAATTAGAGGTCTAAAATGAAGCAAGACAATACAAACAAAGGACTGAAAATTGATCACACAGTCTGCACTATCATTTTTCACTGTCAAAATCCTTGCATTTGCAACATCAAAGAGGTAGAAACCTATTACAATCATGAAGAAGGTCTGATACTTGAAAAAATCACTTGTTAAAGGTGAAAGAAGAAGCTTGCTATCCAAAAAAAATGTTCAACCTCAAAAAATGAGCCAAATCTGGTTTTTACAATGCATGGATCGACCCCAGGAGAGAGAAAATGTGTAAAAAACATGGAAGCCATTCCCCATTGAATGAAGATGCATTAAAACAGCACGGGCATCCTTACAGACCCATGCCCTAACATTTTTGGCCATGCTGAAGAAGAATGCAACCCATTTTGCTTTAAAACTGGTTGTTGAAACGTCATTTCTAGCCATTACGACGTGCCAGAGGTGTTTCTTGATTTTCTCTCTCCAAACTAAACCAAAATGAAAAAATGACAATGGAATCTTGTAGATAATTTCACCAGCTTTCCATTGATATAAATAACGTGAAAATCTGAGCTCTGGATCGAAAGATATGGTGATTTGAAAATTTAGGGCAAAACAGGGCCAAATCGGGTCGGTGGGAAAATATTCAAATTTTTGCACCTTTTTGGTCATTTGGAAAATTTTCCAAAATTTCCCCACACTCTGCCACTCTAGGTGCCACGTGGCAGCATCTCATTGGCCGCAGACCTTCTAGGGGAAAATTTCCCACAAAAACTCCACCGAGCCATAACTTGAAAAATATGAGGAGTTAGGAGGAAAACTTTACCTTTCTGGAAAGCTGAGAGAGAGCTCTATCCAATTGTGCCATTTTTAGAAAGATTTGAGTGCCTAAAAATCAAAAATGGAGACTGAGGCACAAGAGAGGTAAGAACACAAGGAGTTAGCCACAAAAATGAGCAGGGGCACATTTTGGATAACACATCCCATATCAAATTAATCTAGTATTCCCATCACTCAACAACCAACACAATCCCATCACTCTTATTAGATCAGCATATACCAACATCAACCTATATCCCAACCTTAGTCATAACCATTCAATAACATCCCCCCAAATCAACCACCTCCACAAACACCTACCCATCCTCAAAAATATCAACCTCATCCACAAACCTAACCCATATACCACATATATTCCACAATCTCATCCTTTAATTTCTCATCCCCATACATCCAATGATCCCACAAATTGTTGTTAAGTATAATGTCTAACCTTGAAGTTGTTACCTTAGGATCCAAGACCACCTTCTCCTATGAACAAATTTGTAATGAACTAATCAATCCATCAGTCCTTGTAAAGAATTATCCTCCATATTTGGAGCTACCAAAGTTCTCTACATTTAATAGTAAGGAGGATCCACAAATATTTTTTCCTTTAATAATGCATGTTATCTCATTGCTCACTACCAAGACCTTATGCTCCACACCTTCCATGTGTCATTGGTTGGTGTCGTGCTAGATTGGTACAATGGAATTCCACAACATTCATTATTATCCTTCATCCAACTCGTGTAACTATTTCTAGAACACTTTTCAATCAATATTACATGTAAAGTTACTATCATAGACCTCTATGCCATTAGATAGTTTGATGATGAATCTATAAAATATTTTATTGCTAGATGGTGTGGCATAATTAACCAATTGTATTTTTCTCTTCCACATAATGAATTGATTGAACTCTTTGTGTGGTCTTCTGTGAAGCATATTTCCTCTACTCTTCAAATATAGTAAATCCAAACCTTTGAAGAGGAATTCACTATGGCTCACAAACTTGAACATCATGCCCTTGAGTAAGGCCATCTCAAGCTATGATTTAATAAACTAAAACCTGAGTTTATGAAGTCATCCATGTATAATGACAAGAATAATAGAGCAGATAACGCTATCACAATCAATTATTCATCCACATCTACATCTCACATCGAGCCTCCACAAAGGGCTCCTAGAACAACCCCCAATTATACACCCCTTAGAGATTAATACACCTCCATATTTGACAAATTAATGGTTATTCACCTCATTCAAATTCCTCCCATCTGACCCTTTAATGATTCATGACCCAAACCCACATGGTATCAAGACGAACATTATTATAAGTACCACCAAGTCCAAAATCACAACATCAATAAATGTTGCACATTCAAAGATCATGTAAAAAACTCATAGAGAATGGTGAGCTTCAATTATACAATCCCAATGCACCACCCTATCAACCCTAAGACATTTTCAAGAAACATTTTCCTAACCACTCAACTAATAATCAGATAGCTCCTCAGACATATCAATCACCCAATGCCCACACTATTAACATCCTAAATCATGAAATAACGGTATCCCCTACACTTTTCATCCCTTTATCCACTGAATCTATATCCACTTCAATTTCTACCCCTTCACTTATAGTACTTTCTACATCTACACCCATCTCTACATCCATTTTACTCGTGATTATTATAACTACACTATTACATCTACTATACCATTTGTATCAATATCTACCACTTTGTCATCCATATCTATATCTAGTCCTCCACCCTACCCTATATCAACACCTATTTCAACATCCTTATCACACATCTCCACATCTATAACCACTACCACACCCTTATATTCAACCACATGTACAACTATGATAATGCCCACATCAACATCTAAACCCATGTCCACATCCACATCATCTTCTAAAGTAGTTATTAAAAAGATATCCTCACCCAATATAACTACAAATGATATCCATACATCATCCACAAGCTCAAACACCCCTATAATAACACCCACAAAATCTACACACTCTCCGACCCCTTCTGATCTCATCAAAAAAATCATTCTAAAACCACACCCATCTTCAATATCCACATCTACAATGAAATCTACGCAATTTGATTCTATCTTATGAGACCCTCTGGTTAAAATCATTACTATCCCTTCCAAGGGAAAACCATCACAAAAAAAATCTAAGAACCTCGGCATACCTATCAAAAAATCCATCACTCATCCACACAAAAAACTAGAGCTTCCCCTCCTAAATCTGATCATCCTAAACAATTGAATCCCTCACCATAAATCTTAGGTGATCCTCCATCCATCTTAGGGCCAAGCCTTCTGTCCACTCCTATTCTTAAGTCAAAATCAAAACCATTTACAACTCCTTCCAAACTAAAATTTGAATCAAAGTTGTCTAAAAACCCTACCATTATTAAATCAAATACAACATCATCATCCACTAAACCTAAATCTAAATCATAATCACCTATTCCTTTTAATTCTAAATTATAATAAAAGGATCCTATAAATACTTATCAAAGTAAATAATCCCTATTACCTTCATCCACCCTTCTCAAATCCACTTCAACTATAACCCCTTCTCCAAAAACCCTCATCAGCTCCTACACAGGAATCTTCCAACACCTACTTCAAGCATCTGTAATCACTCTTCCCCCATAAAATCCTTAGATTCATGTGGAATAATACCTTCATGGTTTGATGTTAATATTTTTTGTGCATATCATCAAACTCCTAGACATGATACCAAACATTATAATCCATAAACTTATTGAAGAAGATGATCTCCTTGTCGAAGGAGATCATCCTTTTCCCTCTAATAGTTCATCCACCTCCCCTCACAACTATTCAATTAAACCTATGTTACCTAAGATCTCTAAGTCCCCTCACTCATCCAAGACCTTTGTTGGCATCCCTCCTCTAAACATAAGTTCTCCTGAAGAATCCCCCCTCTCTTTATTAATGTTTTTTGGATCACCACTCACTCTCACCCCCATGGTTTTCAACCACCTACCCAATAAAATTCAAAATTTCATCTCACTTCTTGTTAGGAAATAAGGGATAAAATATGCAGATGATTCCCTCACAGAATCGTAATAGTACAAAATAATATGCAAAAAATATTACATATCTAAAATAAAACTAAATAATAAAAATAACACAACACAAGGATACAGTATTTAACGTGGTTCACCCAATTTTGGCTATGTCCACTAAGAATCACTTGCTCATATTTTATTACAAGCCAATGCTCTCTCAATACAATACCTAGATATTTTTGGAGCTATGCTCAACAAAATATACATAATTCACACCCGAATTCATACACATCTGTAATGTTACATAATATCTACCATATGCATAAAACCACATAAGTAGACAAATGCTTAAGTAGTTTTACAAAATAGTGGGTATCAAAACCATGGGTCAAAACCATCCCATAAACCTATGGGTCAAAAATCCCAACCATATGAGAAAAAATGAATTTCCTAGTATATCAGGCATGTTTTATTTCCAGGCCAAAAAACCCTAGTGAGACAACTGTGGAAAGTTTACAGTACTCTTAGTGTACAGTCTTCAACACTTTCACACCTGAAAATAGGCTCCACAACCTAACAATATCCCACTTAGAGAATAGTTTTCCTCTGAGAAAGCTTCTCAAACCTTCACTAGTTTCCATGAAGACCAACTAAAGTTGAACATAGCTTCATTTTTTCCCTTGTGATCACCTTGGTCATCATGTCTGCAGGATTTTGACTGGTATGAATCTCCTCCAGCTTCAACTTCTCTTCCTCCAAAATTTTCCTGATGAAATGGTACTGTAACTATATATGCTTCATCCTAGAGTGGAAAGAAGAGTTCTTAGCTAGGTGTATATCACTTTGACTATCACTGTACAGTTTTCCTTCCTCCTTCTTAGGCCCCAACTCCTCAAGTAATTTTTGTAACCAAATCATTTCTTTTGTTTCCTCTATGGCAAAAACATACTCAACCTTCATGGTTGACAAAGCCACCAACTTCTGTAGTCATGAAATCTAGCTTTTTGTTGTCCCACCTATAGTGTAAACATAACATGACGTCCTCCTCCTACTGTCTACATTGTCATCCATATTTGAATCTACATAACCACACAAGGTGGTGTCTGATCCATTGTAGCACAAAACTTTCCCCATGGTGCCTCTCAAATACTGAAGGATCCACTTTATTGTCTGTCTGTGATCTCTTCCTTGATCACTCATAAATCTACTCACCGCTCCCACTACATGGGTAATATCAGGCCTGGTGCACACCATGACATACATCAAACTACCAACTGTTGATGAGTAAGGTACCTTGGACATCTGGTTTCTCTCCTTCTCTATCTTAGGAAACTGCTCATTTTATAACTTGAAATGGCTTGCCAAAGGAGTCCCAACAGGTTTAGCATCCTACAAATTAAACCTCTCCAAGACCTTCTTAATGTACTCTTCCAGAGATAAATTTGTCTTTTGTTCCTTCCTGTCCTGGGATATCCTCATACAAAGGTTTTTTTTGGCTTCCCCTAAATCTTTCATATCAAAGGATTCACTTAGACGCTTCTTGAGTGCTTTTATTTCCTGCATGTTTTTGCCTCCAACCAACATGTCATCCACATAAAGACACATGATAATATAATTTCCATCCTCAAATTTCTTTGTATACACACAATGTTCATAATGACATCTAATATAACCTTGCTCCATCATCAAGCTATCAAATTTCTTATTCCATTAACGTGGAGCTTGTTTCAAGCCATACAATCTCTTCTTCAGTTTGCACACCATCTCCTCTTTACCATTGACCTCATAGCCCTCTGGTTGCTGTATATATAGTTCCTCCTCTAAATCACAACGGAGAAATGTAGTCTTTACATCAAGCTTTTCTAAGTGCAATTCTTCTGCTACAACTATTCCTAGAATATTTCTAATAAAAGTCATTTTTACTATAGGAGAAAAAATCTCATCAAAATCTATACCTTTTTTCTGTGCAAACCCCTTAACCACCAACCAGGCCTTGTATCTTTTCTTACCTCCTTCTTCCTCTTTGACTCTAAACACCCATTTGTTCTATAATGCTCTTTTTTCTTTGGGTAGTTTCACAAAATCCCATGTCTGGTTCTCCATGAGAGCCTGATGCTCCTCATCCATGGCTTCCTCCCACTTCTTCCTGGCATCTACCTACATTGCTTCATCAAATATCTCTAGCTCTCCACTATCAGTGAGTAATAAATAATAAAGAGAAGGAGAAAAACATTTAGGTTCTCTTCTTACCCTAGAAGACCTCCTCAATATAGGAGTTTAGTGTTCCTATTGAGGAGGTTCATAAACTGATACATGTGTCACTTTCCCATCCAGAAGATCCTTTACTATTGCATATTCTTTCTTGGATTCTTCCCTATTTTCCTGTAACTGCTACTTATACATGACTTTCTCATTAAAGACCACATCCCTAGATCGAATGATTTTCTTTTCCTTAATACTCCAACATTTATATCCAAAGTTATCACCACCATAACCAATGAAAGTAATTTTTTTTTTATTTAGCCTCGAGCTTGGTCCTATCATCCTTTTCTATATGGACAAACACCTCACATCCAAAGACCCTAAGAAATGAATAATCAACTTTCTTACCATAACAAGCCTCCTCAGGTATTCCTCCATCCAAGGCACTTGAGGGTCCTCTATTTATCAAGTACACAACTGTGCTCACTGCTTCTTCCCAAAAAGAAAGAGGTTGTTTTACATGTAACCTCATCCTCCTAGCATGTTCCATTATTGTTTTGTTCATCCTTTCTGACACCCCATTCTGCTATGGAGTTCTTGGAACTATATTTTTCCTATGGATTCCATTCTTAGAACAATAATCATCAAATTCATTGCTGCAATACTCCCCTCCATTATCTGACCTGAGACATTTTAGCTTAAGACCTATTTCATTCTCTACCAAGGCTTTCCATTTAACAAAAGTGTCAAATACATCAGATTTTTTTCTAATACAATAAACCCAAATTTTCCTTGTTGCATCATCAATAAAAGTAACATAATAACTTGAACCCCTATGAGATGATATCTGAGTTGGCCCCCACACATCAGAATGTACTAGCTCTAACTTAATCTCTTTCTTTGTAGGTCCAACATTAAGAAACCTTACTCATTTTGTTTTCCCATATATGCAGTCCTCACAGAACTCTAAACCTATTTCTGTATATCCAGGATAATCCTTCAATATTATCTCCATTCCCTTATGGCTCATATGATTGAGCCTATAGTGTCGTAATGTTGTATCTACTTCTAAAGCCACAAGATTACAAATATTAGTGTTATAAGTGGTTAAATATAATGTTCCAACCTTATTACCTCTTGCCACCACCAGATCACCCTTGGTAAACTTCCAAGAGGCCGTTATAAATATCACAGTATAACCATGACTTCCTAACTGGCCTATCAATATCATATTTCGTTTTAAAATAGGCACATGTATGACATCCTTCAATAGCCATGTATTTTCATTCTGCATCTTACCCCAAAAATATCATTTTCTAACTATATTATAAGGCTCATCATCACCAAGAAAAACATGCCCGAAATCCCCTTGAACATAATCAACAAAATAATGCCTATGTGGAGTACCATGGAAAGAAGCCCCTGAATCTAAAACCCAAGATTCAGAAATATTGTGTAAAGAAAGAATCAAAGCATCCTGACATACATTACCCATTGCCATATTTACCTCCTTGTTTTCTTCTTGTTTTCTCTTCTTGTCCTAAAGCTCTCAAAATTCCTTCTTTGCATGCCTAGACTTTCCACAGTTCCATCATACTATCTTGCTGTTGGATTTTTACCTTTCCCAATCTTTTGATTTTCCACGGCTTTCTCTATTCTTTTGTCTCCCTCTAGTTTCCACTATCAAAGCATTCCCTGAAGTAGAATATTCCCCAAAAAAATTCTTCACATTTCCTCACTTAGAATCCTCCCTAAAACATCCTCAAACTTCAAATTTGAGTTAGTTGGAGCCGAGTTGCTTACCGCCATTACCAGGATATTCCAACTCTCAGTTAAAGAGAATAGAATTTATAAAGCTCTAACTTTTTCATACAATTCTATTGTAACCAAACCTAGCATATTTACAACCGTATTAAAATCATTTAAATGATATTCTACTAAACCTACTCTGACATCTTCATATTAAATCATTTTTTCTTTAAAAATATCTTATTAGAGGTAGAGGGTTTTTCATACAACTTCCATAATGCATCCATCAATTCTTTTGTAGTCTTTTCCTTCAAAACATTAAATAATACCGAAGATTCAAGACATAGCTAGATTCTCCCAAGTTCCTTCTTATCTAGAAAATATCATTCCACATCCATCATGCTTGAGGTTTTGTTCACCTACTTAGAAAACAGAATATAAAGATCCTTCTAATAAAGGTAATCTTCCATCTACATCTTCCAAAGACAGAAATTCTTCCCATTGAATTTATCAACCCTTGATATTCCATCATCTACCATAGCTCCCAATCAAGCTAAAACTTTCCCTACAATTCAACACTTCAAAAAACCAAACTAGGATTTGATACCAATAGTTAGAAAATAAGGGATAAAATATGTGGATGAGTCCCTCACAGAATCACAACAATAGAAACTAATATGCAGAAAATATTACAGATCTGAAATAAAAGTGCAGAATAAAAATAACACAACACAAAGATATAGTATTTAACATGGTTCACCCAATTTGGGCTACATCCACCAAGAATCACTTGCTCATATTTTATTACAAGCCACAACTCTCTCAATACAATATCCAGATCTGTTTGAAGCTATGTTCAACAAACTCTACAAAATTCACACCCGAATTCATACACATCTGCAATGTTACATAATACCTACCATATGCACAAAACCACATAGGTAGACAACTACTTAAGTATTTTTACAAAACCATGGGTATAAAAACCATGGGCCAAAACCATCCCATAAACCCAAAAATCCCACCCATATGAGACAAAACACATTTCTCAAGATATCAGGCATGTTTTTTTTTAGGCCAAAAAACCCCAATGAGACAACTATGGAAAGTGTACAGTAATCTTAGTGTATAGTATTCAACACTTTCACACATGAAAATAGGCTCCACAACCTAACATTGTTCCCTTTAGTGAGACTAATCTACCCCTTCTTCATCAAAACCCAAATTTTTTATCTTAACTTCCCCATGGCCTGCAGCCATTAAACAAACTATCAAGAAACAACTTCATTGGGCCCCAGTAAGGATGTCACTTTATGATCTCATCCAAAGCTCTCAAAATCATATACAAGATCTCATCAAATATCTTAAGTGTATTCCTACCCCTAGTGATGAGAATCATCCCTTTATGGCCCTTGTTAGAGCACTTCCTTCTTCCATCATCATATCTTTTGATAATTCTAAAATTCTAGACATATCACTTGAAGACCATGACCTCCCACTTTTCATCATTATGTGTATTAATGATACTTTCATCTGGCACTCTATGATAGACAACACTTCCAATATAAATATCATTTCATCTCACACCTTTGATCAACTTGAACTTCCTAACTCTATTTTCTCCCAATATATTTCCTTCCTTCTTGCTTTTAATGATGTTTTTGCCCTCACTTTGGGCACAGTCATTATTCATGTTCATGTCGGTGAAAAGATCCTCCGTGAGGTTTTTATATTGTGTAATGGGATTTTAATTATAATATCCTCCTTAGATGACCATGGATCCATGTCATGTATTTTTTTGCTTCCACCCTTCACCACTACGTCAAGTACGAGCATGAAGGGAAAATCCTAACTCTCCTTATAGACACCCCTCCATTCAAAGCATGTCACATGACTTATCAACCTAATGAATTTTTTATCCCCAAACAATATTTTCCTAAGGATTCTACTATCTCATTTGTCTCTACAGCCAAACTTACCAATGAAGATTTTATAGACAAAGTGATATATCGTCTCTCACTAGGCGAGTATCACCTCCTCACCCTCAATTCTCTTCCCATGCCTAATCAACTTGGTTGGCCTGATAAAGCTCCAATATACCAACCTAATTTTGGAGATATCATTTCTTTTGAACCACCCCATATTTTCACCAAACTAATCTATGATGGTATTGATCGACCTTCTTCTCACATAAAACCTCAACCGCACACCAAGCCTTATACCAATGGCTTTGACTTACTTTACAAAAAATCCTTTTCCTACACCTATCTTTATCATTTCGTATGGAAAGGATTTAGAATGGGGTGTTATGAACAAGGCATGCATGATCTCATCATTGACCAATCTCGTAAGCCCCATGATAATTTTAGATTGGGTTTCAAGGAATAGCCCAACGAATCTCTTGAACCTTCTTCTTATTTGTTTCTTATGGACATATATCCCCCTTCTTCTCTATCTAACTAACCTATGGATATAGATGACACCGTGTCCATTTCCTCAAGTGTTTTTTTAGTTTCCACCATCAATTTGGGACCAGTCATTTATCAGTGTGAAGGTCAAACCAAGTCGCTCCCTCTTTGATTCTTTGATATGGTAGAGGAAGACTCCCCTACCATTGACATTCTTCAATACACCGATGACAACTCTATCCTTTCCTACATGGGGCTAGAATAATCCTATATTCATAAGAACTTACCATCATACACATTCACCCTTTTCACCGATTCCACCATCGACATCAACATAGGGACTCTGCAAGATCCTTGCATTCTCAAAGTGGGTCAATCCCTCAATCTGAAAGAGTTTGAGTCTTTCATCGCCTTCCTTTATAGACATATCTAAGCCTTTGTATGGTCATACACCAACATTTTAGGCCTCAATCCTTCTATTTTTCCCACATCATCATCGATTCATCACCCTTCCCAATGTTAATCTAGTTAAATAGAAACTTCGTCAAATGCATCCTCGTATTGTTCTCCTTGTCAAATAGGAATTGAAAAATATCCTTGAAACTAAATTCATCATTCCCATTAACTATCCGCAATTGGTTTCTAACATGGTTCCCATTTCCAAATATTTTGGAAATATTAGCATCTGCATTGACTTTCGAGATTCAAACCATGCTTGTCCTAAAGATGAATTTCCCCTTCCACACATTGTTCAGCTTTTCGACCTCATAGCTAACTATGAGATTCTCTCTCTTATGCATTGTTTCTCTAGTTATAATCAAATCCTCGTTGCACTAGAATATCGACACAATACCTCCTTCATCAATCCTTGGGGAAATTTTCACTATTGCATCATGTCTTTCAATTTGAAAAACACCAGAGCCACATAATAGTGGGCCATGACTTACATCTTTCATAATCTCATCCATAATATAGTAGAGGATTATGTTGATGACCTCTTGGGAAAATCCAAACATCGATGGGATCATATTTCCATCCTTAAAGTCCTCTTCAAGTACCTTATCCACTTATTCATCCATCTCAATCTAGCCAAGTGTGTTTTTAGGGTCTTAACTGGAAAGTTCCTTGGCTTTATCATTTCTATTAGAGGTATTGAAGTTGACCTCACAAAAATCAAATCCATACTTAAGATGCCCCCTCTTTCTAATCTAAAGTAACTTCGTAGTATTCAAGGTTGTCTTTAATCAGTTTTTGTTTCCTCTCGTAACTTTCTAACCATTTCTAACCTTTTCACCATCTTGTTCGCAAAGTCATTGATTTTAACTGGGATGATAATTTCCAAAAATCCTTTGAAGATATCAAGCATTATATTATATCCCCTCATATGCTTACACCTTCATGTGAGGGGGAGACTTTCTATCTCTATGTATCTTCCACTGACCATGCTTTAGGATCTATGTTGGCACAAAGTGATAACCAGGGTAGGGATAATTTCATGTATTACATCATTTGTATGCTTCATGAATATGAGACCTTCTACACTGAAGTTGAAAATTTTTGTTGTACCATCTTCTTTGCCACCTCCAAACTTCATCATTATCTTCTTAATCATAAAACATATGTCTTCATTAGCTTTCATCTTCTCAAAACTATGCACTCTAAGCCTTATGTTAATGATTACATCACTTGATGGCTCATGTTCATGAATGAGTTTTACCTATACTTCATCTCTCAGAAATCAATCAAGTGCCAAGATATCTCTGACCAATTGGCCAAAGCCCCTCTTCCTAATAAACATCTTCCTCACAAGAAATTTGTAGATGAGATAATCAACACTATCAATCATGAGTTCTCTCCTCTAAAAATGACACTTTTCTTTGACATATCTAAGTGTCGCCAAGGAGATGTGCATGTGTCATTCTCATTCCTCCTTGGGAAAATCCTATTCCCATTCCCTACAAACTTAACTTTGAATGGAATAACAACATGGCTAAGTATGAGGCCCTCATCTTAGGTATTCAAACTATTATCCTTATCGGAGTTCAAATCCTTGATATTTATAGTGATTCTTAGTTTATCATCAACCAAATAAAAGGAACCTATCAATTTAAAAATGAATTCCTTCATAATTATAAATATTTTTTCAACTCTCTTCTCGAAGCCTTTGATTTCTACACCCTCTAAATGGTACCTCATTATTCCAATCATTTTGTAGACACTATGTCATCTCTTTCCTCTCTCATCCCTTGGACTATAGAGGACACTAAGCTCTCCATTATTGTTCATCGTATCGATAATCCATCTCATGCTACTAAGATTCCTCATGTTAATCTTGTTGACTCCAATTAATTTGATCTATGGTATTCTCAAATATTTGATTAGCTATCTCACTCCACCATCCCCTCTAACCTATCTAAAAATTATAGGATTTCATTTATTCAACGCGCTAACCATTATTTCATCCTTAGTGGAATCCTCTATAAATGTGGGTTTAACTGTGTCCTTTTATGATGCCTTAAATTTCATGAATATTTTTGTGATATCCAAGAAGACCACGATGGTCTATGTGGTGCATTTTAGTGATTTTTATGTCATCAAACGTGTTCTTCATATGGGCTATTAATGGCTTGCCCTAAATCAAGATTTCTATGAATATGTTAAGAAATGCATCAAATGTCAGCAACATTCTAATTTCATCGGTATTCCTAGTCATGCCTTATATCCATCTCATAATCTTTGGCCTTTCTCATAATGGGGACTTCACCTCATTGTCCTCATAAATCCGTATTCCTCAAAACACCATCATTATATCATCATTGCTATTGAGTACTTCATAAAATAGATGGATGTCATAATTCTCACATGTACAAAAGATAACTAGATCATTAATTTTTTCTATCAGTATATCATCTACTACTTCAGCATTCCTCACAAAATCATCACGGAAAACAAAAATTCCTTTAAAACCAAAGACCTCAAGAATATTTATGATTCCTTCAATATCAATATTAGCTTCTCTTTTAAATATTATCCTCGAGATAGTGACCAAGCCAAAACAGCTAAGAAAACTCTTCGCAATATCCTTGCTAAAACTATTGATAAATCAGAATGTAATTGGCACCTTCATATTCCCTTCACCTTGTGGGCTTATTAGACTAGCATTTGCACCTATGGTTTCTACTCCATTCTCTCTTGTTTATGGATCCAAAGTCATTCTTCCTCTCGAAGTCCAAATCCCATCTTTACGCATCTCCCTCCATGATTTTTTCTCTGATAAAGACTATCTCCAAGAATTTCTAACACAACTTAAATTTGTAGACAAGTGTCACCTTATTACTCTTGAGCACCATCATGTTTATCAAGAGCACACAAAATATGCCTACAAAAAACATCTAAAGGAACATGAATTTAACATCGATAACCTTTTCCTAAAATAAAATCAAATTTTCACTATTCTAGAGAGGAGTCAATGTGGTAATTTTTCTCCCAATTGGATTAGAGCATACATTATTACACATGAGTATGGGTCTAGAGCCTATTGTTTAGCGTCTCTCGATGGTAAACCAGAAATGAAACCTCTTGAATCATTACACTTTTGACCCTTCTACTGTTAACATACATACCAACATAGTCTTAGTCATTTCTTCAGATCTTACTTCCATCAAAAGCCTCTCCATATCCCCTTGTAATTATTTGGAATTATATGGTCTATTGTCACTTTCCTTATATGACCTTGAACATGGGCGCCACGGCTCTACCCATGGAATATTTCTTATAGAAAATATCCTCCATCTTAATGGGAACCCCGTAATAATTACATCCATCACCCTCTTATCTACCTACAAGAACCATGCTAAGGGTCCATAGGTGTCTCTTGTACATCTTATTATTCCCTCCCCAAGTGGTTTACTTGGCTATCCTCAGCTCTATCCTAAAGTCAACAAAATTTTGGATGCTTCTATCAAAAATCTATCATGTTTAGAAAACAGACTACTCCCTCAAAGGAAATTTTTTCATATGAAATTTAAACTATCAAAAGTATAGATTGATCCCTCAAAGGACAACTATCATCCATATTTCTATCATGCTGTCTAAATAGTCAAAATTCAAAAGTTAAAATCAAAAGAAAAAATTGTAATGTAGACCACTCCCTGAAAGGATGGCTACCATCTTATATCATGGTAGTAGAAGGCTTCCCGTATTGATCAGCCTTCCAAATCTCAAAAGAAAAAATAAAAATAAAAAAATAAATCATCCTCAAAAAGCTTCCCGCATCAATCAACTTTCCCATCGATAGCAAACTTCCCGTATTGATCATTTTACACCATATTTCTCATAGTTGGGGCATAGACCTAGAACTTTCACCTAAGGAAAACCTATTTTGCCCATAAAAGCTCCATCTTAAAACTATTTTTCATGCCTATAGTAGGTTTATAAGCACACATGAAATATTTTTCCCATGATTTTAAGCTTTACTAACTATCATTAGCAATGTGTTAACATCTCTTAATGGTCACGAGTGCAATGATTTGCATTGTTCCATTTCCATTTTTACCTCCTAAGCCTATTTGAAGGCATCCTCTTCCGTGTATGTTCCCCTCTATGATGAACTTTACCTTCTCACATTTTTGTCACCCCATTAAACATTAAATTCTCATCTATTACATTACTATCCTCCCCATCTCTATTCTAAATCATATCATCTCAGGTACATCTATCACATTAGTCTAAATCACATGAGACCAATCTTATCATGTTCTCATATAAATCATCACACACCTAATCAATCCATTAAATGATAAAATCAATTTTTTATAGTCAAATCATGCAATTAAAACATCACATCACGCATTTCAAATCAAATCAAGATATCACATTATTTAATGTGCATCACATCTAATCATCTCATCAACATCACATAATCACAATCCATCACATGTATCTGACACATGTAAATCTCAATAAAATCATATATATATATATATATATTCTCATCAAAACATGTCGATACATTTTTGATAGGCCTCTATGGGCTTTATCTCAAAAATCTATACATCAAAAATCCATCATCAAAATCTATACATATAATGTCCACCTAATTAGTGAATTGAACATCACACAATCTAAGTGTCGAGCCTTTCCCCCTTAGGGCATGTGCCTATACAACTCTCTTCCCATCATCATCTCCTCCATATGGATAAGGATCTTGTCATGGCTATGTTATGTTGGTCATGCTCCTGAATGGCATTAGTCTTTCTTATCCTCCTACTCCCCACTACCCTACTAGGTATGCTACATATCTCGACACATCTGACAACTTTGAGGTCATTATGCACTCATAATAATGTGCCTTTCCACTTAATTTCTTGTATTGTTCTAATGACATAGTACTCAATGGAGAAATCTGACCATCTCCCTATGATTCCAATGGTTCCTTGATCTTTGATTCCACATAAACTATAGGACCTAGTTCACCAAATTTATCCATGTAGGCCTCCCTCTACCTCTTGTATCTATCTCTCTGCTAGATGGCTAGGTCCCTCTCCTAATGCAATCTTGTCACCTCCTTGAACATTGCCTCTCTCTCCTGCACACTACATCTCTCTCATGTTAGGTTGTATCTCACTCTATGGGTAGACGATCTATCTTCGTTTTCTCTCCTTCATCTCCAACTAGTGTTATATCTCCCTCTCCTACTAGCACCTCATCCTCCTCCTCATCCAATCCTACCTCGGCCTTCTCCTCCACCACCTAGGTCACCCATGCCTCCATCATCCACTCTTCAAAAACAAACCCTACTCTCACATCATGATCACTATCCCAAGGCATTCCTACATCCTCTAATGGATCAGCCATCATCAAACTAGGAAAGTCCTTCTTTACCTCATCTTTCCTATATCTAATAGGGTCTCCTGGAACTATCTTGATGACCTCGAATTGCCTCATCACTCATTGAAATTGTACTTCCTCCACCATCTTTGGCCTCTACCCCTACACCCATATAATCCACCTCATCCCATTCAACTGAATTCTTGCTCTTGTCCATGTGGGAAAATATCACTATGGCCACCATCTGATCTGATCCATATCTAATCCCACTAACATGTTTATATATCAATCCTCCCCCTCTCCTTGGTCCTCGTAAGCATAGTCAGCTCTCCATCTCAAAGATCCAACTAATAACTCAATATGTTCCCCTGTAACCCATAGAATCCTTCGCTTCCTGATCACAAAATATGCTCATAGGCCTAGCAGTGTAATAAGAACCCCATGTCTAATCCTAACCTCCTCTCTATCATGTACATTAAAGTCTCATGGTATACCTAAGCCAATAATGTTGCACCAAATGAAAACATTATCCTATGATCTACTATAGCTTCCAACACCCCCACCAATGTCCATGGAAATCTCACTGCTCCATTGGAAATCTGTAAGTGCATAACATGAAATAGCCATTATAATAATGCATATAACAAACTACTCCTTGCTATCCTTAGGCTCATATCGAGCCTCTATGTAGAAAACCCCAAAAAGTGAATGTGATCTGATGGAGATATCGGCTCTAAATAGCCATGTCAACACACCTTGTCTCCTATCACATGTAATCGGTTCTATCGGCTCCTGTAGTATCAGAAGCCTCAAAATATGATACATGTACATCTAGCTTTCACCATCATCTCTGCATGTCCTGAACCAAAATGTGATAGTCTGCATGCATTCCTATCTCTTAAATAATCTCGATCATCAGAATCAACATCTCTCGGTATCCTATGGTAATGTCTGGAATCCACCCAGTCCCCACTATGGCTATGTGATCCCACTCCAGCATCAATAACAACACTTCTGAATCTAGATCATAAATGGTATGGAAATATTTCTCAGACACATAATGTGTCTCTAACCTACAAAACCCATCAAAAAAATAATCATTAGCATCTCCTGCACATGAAAATTAGTCCTTGAACAATAATCAAAAATTTCACATTTTAGCCTAATGGTAATACTGACCCAGTTTGGGTCGATGCATGCCTAATTTTGGGTCACCACCTCTAGGATCCCCATTCGATAGTGAGCATCTCCAGTAACTAGTGACCACCCTTGGTGCCGACCCACTCTAAAACTCTAAAAAAAATGCAAAAAAATGAAATTAAAACAATTAAATAACTTAAAAACAAAGCTAGGGCATAGGTACTTACCATCCTCTGAGTCCTCTGGCACTTCCTCACTAGCTCCACCAGTCTCCATCTCACTTCAAATATCAAATATATATTTTACTCATGATCTCTTTATTAACAAATTTGTCAGATAGTGTAAATGAGCTAAGTCAACCACCACTAGACACTTATATAGCCCATTGACCATAGGTCAACATCGACTTGGCTCTAGTCATCTGTTGACCTAACTTCCTAGTCACCATCTGACAATGTTCTCAGTCATCATCAACCCAGCTATTAAATGGGCATTATGTACTTCCTTTCTGTCCATATTTCCCTGACATCCTTCTTTCTAAATTTATATTTTCTTCCACTTTAGATCCTTATGTGTCACCCATAACACACTAATCGATTTCCTTGTGTGGCTTGAACTTATTATGATCTTATCACACATCCTTCATCTCATTCATCCTCTCGTTTTGCGATCATATTTATATTACATGTTGGGGAATCATATATTCATCCTAAGTTCACCATTATGGCCATATTTTATGGTCCTCATCCCAGCCAAGATGCATATTTTTCCCAATGCCTCATGTATGAAGGATATCGTTTTCACTTTTACTCCCCATTTTTTTACAACCCTTATCTCGATTATCTTCGCATTTGTTTTCGCATGTTTTTTTATGTCTACCTTCAACCCATTGGTCTTTCATGGATTGCACATCCATCTGAATGGATTCTCAGTGGACTCCCCTCAATAACACAGTGATTTTATTCACTGACTCACAGATTCTATAGGAAATTTTATGTCATCTCCATTGAGGGTCGTACTTTGTTCCCTACTCAAATTGATTCCAAAATTACCACCATATTTTGTTTTGGTATTTGTTGTCTTATCCTTCTCCACTTGGGGCATATTCTTCTCTACCTCTTGTTTTCTCATCCTTTTCACCATTTTCTCTTCATCATATATATTTTTCAAACTCATGAGTGATTCTTCTTTGCATCATCGATCCTTAGTTTAAGGGGGAGCATCTTAGAAATCATCATCTTCTATCACTTCTCATTTTTTTCTCGTAGCTTACCCAATGCAAACCACTAAACAAAAAGGGTCAAATGTAGACACTAATTTTTGGTATCTCTTATCCCTCACCACACATTCACTCCCCTATCATCATCATTTCTTCACTTATATACCTCTCTTCTCACTTTAGATCTCTCATTTCCCTCCTAAATTAAATTTACCTCTTTAATTTTTATTTCCCCCCTTAATCCCATCCTAATCATATCCTTACTTTATCTGTCCCCTAAACATCCCTAATCATCTTTAATTAATATTAAATCTTTATCTAATCCATTTATCCTCCATAATAGACTATTTTTTATCCTCCCTAGGCCTTCATTTAATAATTTTATCTTACCATGTTTCCTTTATTTAATTTTTTTCTACCTCTCACTTACCCTTTTATCATCCCCTAGGCAGCCTTAGCTCATCACTTATCACCCAAAACCCTAATCCCACCCTCTTTATGCCTCATTTTTCCTTGAACTGGGCATCAATATTTCACCACAAAAATCGATGGTCTTCACGCAGTATTCACTAGTGACCCATCCGAGTTACCGTCAAACCTATAAGTAAGCCCTTCACCCCTCCTTTTTCCAATGATGCAATTTTGAGAGACTGAGAGCCTATCTTGCAAATCTTTACTATGATTCCTCTGGTCTTCCTAGGAGTTGTTACTGCCATCTTAAAGTTTATTTGGAGCTACTTTGGACATGTTGTCCTTTTAAGATCTTGGAGATTTGAAGTCCTTTCTTTATCTTGCATGTTTGGATCCATCATTTATATTTCAGCACTTTTTCTTATTAGCATTTTTTTAGGTTCATCTGTTCATCCCTTGGAGCCCTAGTCATTAACTTACCATCCATCTTATCTTCACCACCATCTGCAGATTTTTCATTTTCACTCATCTTTCTCCATCAAACCCTAGATCACTCCTAGTTTTCATCGACCCTGTCCAATTTTCATTGACCTGACATGTGTCCATTTTTCTTGATTGTTTTATTCATTCCTATTATACATGTTACCTTTCTGATCTTATTAGTACCCTCAGAATCCTCCAATATCTAGCCATATTGTCCACACTTGGTCACCTCAGATTTTACCTTTACCATATCCAATAGCCTGTCAATCAAGACCTTGTCTGCCGTCAACCTATCGACTAGATTAGTATCTTGTCTTTACATCCTTCATCTCATTCTATACATTTTATTTCATCATTTATCATTAAAACTAGTCTTCTCACCATATTTCTAGCATCATCTCAACTAGCATTACAACACCATCATCTAGATCTAGGATTAAGGACTTCTAATCAGTCCAAATATGCTACTTTTTATCAGTGTCTTGACACTCATCCCAGCTACAATAATCATCGACTATGAGCTACAGTCCTAGATCGTTGGGTCAGCCATTGAACCACTCAGGTTTTATTTTGGCTTGACACTTACTTAGATCAGATCTACATTTTACTTCATCTTTATTGCATTTTAGTTTATGTTTCATCTCATATTCGGTTCCACAATATCATCAAGCCTATCATTACTTTATTTCATTTCTATCAAAAGTGGGTTGACTTCCATCCTATGAAGTTTTCACTATCTCGATACTTACATGTTGTCAGGAAACCCACTCATCCTATATCTACTAATCATTTTATTGGTTGATTTTCTCTTTGTTGTACATAGGTCATCTAAGCTCGTTGTGAAGGAAAATCTCTCATTTTGGACCTATATCCATCATCATCTCAACAAGAGGTACCTTAAACCCTCTCATATCCTGGTGTTACTGTATTTCCTTGTATGTACTATTTCACTAATCTGAAACAAGAGAAAGAAAACTGGTTCAACATGACCAACAAAATAACTTAATATGCATGTCAAGATGATGAATTCCCTACTTCCATCCTTATTCAACAACATAATAAGTTCAAACAAACTAGGGAAATATATTTGTCCAAAATGGAATATTGTACAACTTGGACGTGGAACCCCTAAATCAGGGAAAATTTTAGTGGTGAATTTTTTTTAATTGAATAATAATATGGCTCTTACCAATGCATATGTAGAAAATTAAATAATGGTTTTTTATAGTTTTACTGAGTATACCTAGCTCCTAAATGTATGTAGGTGTTATAAAAGTACAAAATTTATGATTCATGTCACTTACACTTTAAAATAAATTCTATAGTTATGAATGTATATCACCACTACCCTAAAACTCAAATTGGGCACAATTGCCAATATAGATGCCATAGAATATGTCCTCTAGTGCTTCAAGGATCATAGAGTTAAATCTCACATATAATTTCCAGTCATGTTTGTAATAACCACACTACATTTTTTAGAAGTCATAAATTAGTCAAAGGTACTATCTGGCAATGTAGATGTGATGAGGAATATAATACAACGTAATCATTATCTATATTAAGCACACAGCTTCAAATTCTAAGCCACAAATCAATTAATATTCCTTATTCTCTTATTTTTCCCTTACTTTATATCCATTTGTTTGACCAGTGTTGTATAAGAACACAGGGCCTATCTAGAGTGTTTAAATTCTCTTAAGACAAATTCTACTTCTAGCACCAAAATAGTTAAAGCCTGCAGTAAGTTCCTTGGCCACCAATTTTTCACTTAGTGTAGACTAACATCGGTTGTCTTTAGAAAATCCCTTAGGGTCCTCTTTCGAATTCAATTTCATGGTTGTAACATAATTATTCATTCTAGTCTGATACATTTCTATATGAAGTAATCTAAGAACTGGGTAGAAATTATAAGCACACATGGAAATTGATATCAAAATTATTACAGAATCATGCAAGAAAATCTAAGGGGTAAATTAATAAAGGGCTATTACATCATTTATCCTTATGCTAACATTTATGTTTAAATTCATCTCAATGTCACATTATTTTGTCATGTTATACACTAGATACTATACTCAATTCAAGGTTGGTTGTCTTGGATAAAATGTTCTATGATGTAGGTTCCTAATCACACACCTATCAAGAAGGTTCAATTCATTCTTACACAATTATCCACATAGCTGGAATCCTTTAATCATCATATCATACAAAATTTTAGAGGTTTTGATACTAAGACTTCATCACATATGGAATATATTATGTTGCAAGATATTCAATATTGAACCATTCTCGACATGGGTTCAGCTTAATTATTTTGTTGAATCCCTGAACACTATCATACATTAGATGGATAGTAATTTAATTCCCATGAATATGGCCTCATGGTAGCCAAGTATTCTTTATTGAAGGGTTATTTTGAATTGTGTTAACTTATACAATTTTGTATAAGGAGATGACAAAATAATGCTGTAGCCCAATATTAGTTGGAACAATTATACTCTATAGTATATCCAATGTAAAACATGAATAGTCATTAAAAGTGTGACATCACTTGAGAAATTATAAGGGGATAGATATTTTAGCTTGTGGTTACTTGAAGTTGATCCTGAATAGGTCATAATCCCTTTGTTACACATTGTACATATCTTTAGTTTCTACTAGGAAGAATTCAAAAAGTATTCAAATATATGTGAGCAAATAAAACTTTATTTGAAGGAAAATGATTAGAGGTCTAAAACATTCAAATGTATGCGAAAACTTGTCAAAACTCATATGTATATTTACAATAGATGATAACATTGTTAGCAGTAACTATTGTACAGGTATCCCTAAATATGAGATTATATGTTGGAGGAGGATATAAAATATGTGTTCTTTACAGATCATGCACTCTTA
Source organism: Taxus chinensis (assembly GCA_019776745.2). Classification (NCBI taxonomy): domain Eukaryota; kingdom Viridiplantae; phylum Streptophyta; class Pinopsida; order Cupressales; family Taxaceae; genus Taxus; species Taxus chinensis. The sequence goes on along the minus strand of CM034154.1, from coordinate 485,252,168 downwards.
GGGTATATTGAGCATCATGCAAGAATCATTTTGGATGCCAAATGTGCTACCATGTTTATGGGAGTACATCAATTTTTTTATAGTTATGACTTATTATGTAGGCATCCCCTTCAAACAAACTGAAAATGTTATTGTTTCATTATAGAAACAATAAAATTCCTCGAAATGCTTGATTACAAGCTGTAGAAGTAAATGGAAAATATTGAAACCATAGGAGTGAAGAACACATGCCTGTAAGTTCTCTTATAAAAATAGATAACTTTGGCTTTTTACCAAAGTGTGATATAAATTCACTATGGTATGTCACTTTTATTTAAAATATAATGACTGTGTAAAAGAATAAATTATAACTATATATGAATCATTAATTGTGTGTGTCATAAATTTATTTCTGAGGATAATTATAGAACCTAACACACTTGATATAAAGTAAAATTAAAGAACAACTTGGATGTTCCAGGATTTTGAGCATCATTCATCTCACCTAAGTGAAAGTGTATCTATTGTTTGAAAGCTCAAGGACCTATAATTAGTCTAGTGAAATCGTGGGGTATAAAAAGTGTTATGGCATCATGCCTTCCATGTGCAATTTTGGGATCTAACATTGTTTAGAAACCCATGAGAGCCTTCATTGTAACAGGGATACAATGGGGTTTTGTACAAATATTTATAGGTATCAATGCAAATGTCCTTTGGGATTTCAGTATTTAGTTTGCACTATTTTAACACCACTTACATACTATGCATTTGAATATATTTCCTGATATTTTTATCTAGTTGCAAAGATGCTTATATTGTTATATATGTCTTCTCTTTTTCTTTCAATTATTTATCTCTTTGACCTAAAAAGTGTAGTCAATAAATTATGCACTTACTATGTACATATAACCTCTAAATGCTTCATCAATATGCATTATTCCTATTCAATAGAATTACTCGTTAATAACCCTGTTTACTCTGATTTGGACATTAATTTTATCATTTTCATCTTTATTGCTTTGTTATCTTCTAACTTGTAAACTTACATTTTTACATACCATGATGACATCCTACTTAGCTCCTAATTCCACAATTTTATCCTATTTGAGCACCCTATAAAAGGACCAACCCATTAGGGATACAGGATCAACCTGGATACTACTCTCCCCTCTATCGGATGCTTCTATCCTCATTACTCTCTTTTATGATAATCTTTCAGATGTTACTTCTTTATTATATTATATTTATCACCCTGGTTTGAGGTCCTTTCACTTTTTAATGATAAAAATTGAGAAAATGAATCATATATATATATATATATATATAGAGAGAGAGAGAGAGAGTTGTGTGTGTTTGTGTTTGTGTGTGTGTGTGTGTGTTTTATTTAATCATCATTTAGTGGGAAATATTTTCAAGAGGCACATACTATTACAAGGAGATAATATTTTCTATCTACTACATCAAGGAATGCATGTTGGGTCTTTATACACTACATAGGAGGGTTTATTAAAAATTCCATACCAACACATTTAGCATTTGTGACAAAGTATGTGCATAGCTCACTATTTCTCTGTATGACTGGAACTAGGGTATCCTAGCTCAAAGGACAATATTTTTAACACTCAAACACACTAGAACTACATTCAGTCTAAAATGTAGTGTACCACTCTGTGACAATCACATTAGGGTGACCATAGAGGTCAATCCAACTCAAGAATATGCATATTTTTATTCATATGATGTGCATTTGAGTATTGTGTAAGTATTTATGGTTTAATTTATAGATTCAAGTACAACACAAAAAATATGATATGGCCTACAAAAAATGAGTAACATTAAGCGACACAAAAAGAACCAGATCTTGATCCACTCTACAGACACTAGTACTCAAATAAGACACTAGCGTCTAAATTGGAAACTAACTTCTAGATGGACCTATCCCATTCTAGGTGGTTTTTTCCTATTAGTTTCCATATTATAGTTTCAGACACAAAGCTTGCACAACCCAAAATCTTCCCTTCCAGATTATTCTCATTCTAGAATCGGTTCATACCTACATATACAAGTTGATTCATTCTTTAAACCTTATCTATCACTCCTTTTTGCATTTACTTTGTTTGAATTTTCTTGAATATTGCTATATTTATCTTATTAGTAGTGTCCTTACATTAGATTTAAATTTTATAAATTCATTTGGTGAACCCAATCTCTTACATTCCCATTATGGATCCCTTCTTTCACACCCATTACTCATAGTGGTTGTCTCAGATCCCACACCTATATTGAATGTGCCCCATCTACTTGACATTGTCCTTCTCCCATGGCTGACACCATTAATGAAAAAATTATTAGAAATTCCAAGAAAATCCCTCTCGATAATATCCAAGCATCAGACAATGAAAATTTCTATGATGAAGATACCAATGTTAATCAAGCCCAATTGGATACTCTTACCAATTTACACTCTCTAATGCATGATAATCTAACCCATGTTCTGCATATCCTTGATGCTCTATTATCTAATCAATGCTTCCATGATAATGCTAGCCATAATAGTATGATTTGTACCTTGTAACTCTCTGTATACACCTAATTTTTCATGTTGTTACTAACAACTCTTTCATGTAGATAATAGTCGTTGATGCATCTATTTCTCGAGTGGGTACCTTAAGATGTCTTCCAAGAATGGGGTATGACTATACACATGGTCATTATGGGATCAAATATTGTACACAGAGATACATACAATTATGTAGCACTAGCCTTAGTTACTCCTACCTTTGTCAGTCCTTTTATGTTGAACACACTAGTAATCCTAGCACTTTCTTGCATTTGACTTCATCATTGACATTTATTTCTTGAACTTTCCCTTGATCCATGACACATTTGCACCCCGCTTGACATTAGGTTTATCCTTGGACAATGTCATCTCCTATTGGAAATGATATCATTGTTTGGTTGTCTCTTGGCTGATGTCATCACCTACAGATGATGGTGTCAGGTATATATGCACATTACACCCTGACATTTCAAAGAGAGAATGAGTGACATGAATGAGTAACCATTTTCTCTACTTCTTCACACCATTTTCATATCTTATCACTTTAATATTGGTTTATTTTATGTTTGATTTGGATTATACACTCTTCTTGGTTGTTGGATTTCTTTCCTGAGTGGGTCATCTATAGTGTGTCTAGGACGAGAACGATGTTCCCCTTATCCACCCATAGTGATTCTCTCTCAGTGTACTATTTCTCTGGAGAGATAGACATATCAACGACCACCCCCTAGGTAAGTTCTCTAACCCTATTTTTCATTTTACATAGATTAGTTCATCTCCTTTCTCAATATTTTATTTTATCCTAGTATTGTATGTATATTGATGTTAGCTAACATATTTCTCTTACATGATCAGCTCCTTAGATTTCCTTCTCATACATTTTAGTTATATAAATTGTGCATGTTTGTCATATCTTTCCATTGATTTATATCTCTTCCCCATTACTCGATATCCTATAAGGGTACCCCTCTTTATCTTGAGCATGAGCCTTGGAAACCCTAGGTTGACCTAGTTTGGGGATCGTTTCCCTCTAGATATCCAACCTTAGCATGAGTTATATCCCCTTTTAAATCAAACAATTTTTTTTTGGTTCATGTGTGTCTCCTCTTTGCTACCTCATACCTTTATAGAGAAAAATCCCTAGTAGTGCAAGCTATTGAGACACATTTTTGGCCCGTCATACATTATGATGAACCTGAAAAGAATCCTATAGACCTCCTAACTGAGAACAACTCATTAAAAGCACACATTTCTAATTTTCACCTCATTTTGAATCACCAAAATTCATACAACAACCTACCTAGATGTCATTTCCCAGGAGCAATACTGTCTCTTCCTTCAAACTTGTTCCCCAACACCATCAGCCCATATGCAAAATTTTTACATGGTCGATAGCGTCAGTAAGTCCCACTTCAAGACCTACTATTAGCTAGATAGTCACTCCATTTTGGAGTATCTAGGTGTAGGATATTTTGATTCTATTGTGAAGATATTTCTTGAATCCCTTCACCTTAAAATTAAATCCCCTTCTCTATATATTATTGTGTCATAGAAGTCCTTAGAAAGAAACCTCTCACCTACCACAATGGTTTATTTGAGGAGGAGGAAGAGGAAAATCAAAATAACAACACTTTTTATCACCCTCCTGAGATTCAAAAATTCCTCATATAATTTCTTCATTACAAGGATGAATCAAAAGAAATGATCAGTAAATGTCTCCTTAAATTCATATCCAAACATCTTGATGATAGGGCAGAAAAAAGGGAAAGGTACCAAAGTAGGTACATTGATAATATGAACCAATAAAAATCTACTACTACGGCTCAATTCATTCAAATATAATCCAACATGGCTCAACTAGTTAATCACCCTACAATAAGGTCTTGGGGCACCACACTCCCTCCTTTACTAAATGGACCTAATGGGGTTCCAATCACTGAACCCCCTAGCCACAACACAGTCCTAAGAGTACTCCAATAATATCCTCTATCATCTTACATTACTAGCATAGATATTGGGGGTATTACTCCTTCTATCTCCTATGATGGGTCCATTGATCCCTCCCTTCACATTAAGGCCTTTGGCGACCTTATTGGCATGATGTTGCATAGGTGTTGACATTGATGTAAAACCTCATTAATGAAAAATTTGGTGATGGATTAGGTTCATATGATTCTCATAGTGATGATGACATAGAGATTCAGGTATGTTCATGGTTGCACAGGTTGATTCAGTGAGGATGGTTTGTTCTTGCAAGCCTATTCAGGTGACCTCACTTGCATAGGTGACATGGCATAGTGGTATGAGATTATTGGTTTCTTGAGAATAATGTTGACATGATGTATAGAATGTTTTTAGAGCTCTTGGGAAATCATTGGAGATTTAGGGTACAAATACAGGTTGGTGACCATGTTGCAGGTGCTCATTTGAAGCAAGTATGGTTGTTAGAAATCATGAGAGTGAGTTGTGGAGATATATGATCTCATAGATGTATGTATGCAAATTATTTATGATGTACCAAGTATGTTAGGACCATTCAAAGTGTTTTCATGATGATTTATAGTGTTCTTTCAGTTGACCGTAACCTTTAGAGTGTAAAACCCTAAGGGCTAGCTATGCAAGTCTCAATGGCTAGAAATATTGAAAGGTGATTATGACATTATGATTATTAGAGATGTTATTAGGGTGTTTCCTTGTGTTGTGGGAAAAAAATCAGGTTTCCATGATGATATTTTTGCAAGATATGTTAATTTGGGTGAAACAAGGTCAATATAAAGAGCATTTCCAGCTCGAATTAGATCTTTTGATGCTCACCCTGAATTGTGTGCTTTAGATGGGACCTTGTGGATTTCATGGATGTTTATAAATTTATTTTATAAGGTTTCAAAAAATAATGAGGTTAGCACATTTTCAGGTTTTTATGAATGAATTTTAAGAAGGTAAACAACCAGTTATGAGTTTAAAACCCTAGCTTGAAAGCATTTTGTGAGATTTACTTCCTAATTGAAATTTTTTCATTTATCTATCCTATATTATGATTGAAAAAATTATATTAATACTCCATATTTCTATAAAGGTATAATAGAGGTTGTGGTGATGAGTTTACCCCACTCAATCAAGTCAGTCTCGAAAGAAGTTTAGTTTGGGACAAGATTTTCCAAAGGAGTTGCAAACTAAATGAACATTGTGTGATGTATTTGAGTTTTATTGATTTCCAAAGTGTTTTCAGGCCATTTTCATCCTGAGAAATGGTCAAGAAAGATTTATTTAGGTTGACTATTCAAAGGGCAGTTTTGGGGCAATTTGAAGCGGTCTTCAAAAAAATGGACATTTCATGAGCTACAGGAGAATTTAGGAAGTCATTCAAGTTGTGTTAGAAATATAATTCAGATATATTTATAGTTACATAAGTTTTTTATCATGAGGATTAGTTTTAATATGGTTTCCAAGCTATTTTGGGGACAAGAATATTTTAGGCTCTCTAGGACAAAACTAATCTTGTTGAAAGATTGAGTTGGTTAGAGCATGTGATAGATTGGGTGATGCATTCTATCACCTGTAATGTTAAGAGGGATATATATTTAATCTAATTTATTAATGATTATGTCCTTAAATTGTCAGGAAGAGTGTTAACCAGTTACTTTTTGGAAACTTTTTTTTTGGAAGCTTGATTTGATGAAGGTAAAAGTTGATGTAGTTTGAACCAGTGGATGTTTCATGATATCTAACTTATTTAGGAGTATTTTAAAGGTCCTAAAATTTCCATATAGTGTTCACATGCCATATATGAGGTGTTATTGAGTGACCATGAATCCAAAAGGTGAAGACATGGTGCTGGAAACATGTGTTTTATAAAGGCAATGACCCACTAGGCCCATTAAATGAAATAATTTTATTGGTTCATTATTAAATTTTATTTTAAACATGTGTGATGAATTTTAAAGCATGAATAAAAAAATATTTGGGATTATAAGATTTTTTCCATTCCATTGCATGGGATTTGAGGATTTTTGGTGCATGGAAGAAGGGTTTTTGCTAGGCCGGCCCATATGGGTCACTTGTAGTTGTTATGAAATGTATATGGGGTGTTTTTAAGATGTATTTGTTGTGAAAAATGATTTAAAATGTTTGAGTTTTAATTTTAATTAATAAGGATCTTATAAAACCATAGTTTTGGGTGTTTTTGTGAACTAGTGGTGTGTGTTCAAGAAGTGCAACCTAGATGTGACTTGTCAAGGTATTGGTCTGTAAATATCTGTTTTGCATCTTTTGAGATTCTTAAAATATTTTGTTTAGGTATAATGATCTTAATATTATTTCTTGAGTAATAAAGTATGGTTCTTCATGTATCATTGCATTCAGATGTGATATCTCAGTAGAAGAAAATGAGGTATTTAGTTCATTGTGTGCTCATAAATCTAGTTATAGTGCATTTACTGACATGTGAGTTGATTTGCAATAATTTTTGTTGTGTCTAGGCTTCAAGCAGATGATGTATCCATGTGTAAAAGTGTCATGTGATCTAAAGCTGAGTAAGGAATGTTATCTATGTCATTATGGTGATTTTGTTGATCTATGTGTGATAATAGCTTGATATAGGTACAATATATGAAAGAGGTAGAGTATCATAGTTTAAAAAGCATGTAGGTGTTGTTTTAGTATGGTGGTTGTTATTCCTAAAGGATATATGGTTTCTTAAGTTATTTCTAAGGATGTGTAAGGTATTGGATAGTGGAGAAGCTAACAATTTGGTCTTTTGAGTCATGGTTGTCACAAAATTAATAGTTTCATATCCTAGTAGGTCTGATAAGATGATACTATCCTAATAAGAGGTATCTCAAGTAGTAATTGTGTGTATGATCCTATCATGATAGGGAGAGTGCATGACTGTAAACTTTGTGAGGGTGATTTAGGTAATCTTGTGTGCTAAAAGAAGATACTCTTGACAAGCTGAAGCTAGATTTGCATGTAAGTTGATGATTTGTTGGTGGTCATTCTACAATGGTATGAAAAAGTGCTTCTACAACTATATAGTGTGTATGAGTTCATCAAGGTAGGGGGAGCACGAATTTATGCTTGTTAAAGTTGGTTTGTTGACTTCAAGGTAAATAAGGTATGATGTGAGTGTTTTTTTCATGGTTCAGTTGATTGTGGTTTAATAATACATTATTTCATCCAATATGACTATCAAGAGTTGAGAATGGACTTTAGAACTGGGCTTAAGTGCTTGAAGTGCTCTCAATCCAAATGAGCAAGGTAAGAGGCTTGAATATGGTCTTTTCTTTTATAATTTTATAGTATAAGTCAAAGGGGATTTGTGGATTGCATATTCATGATGTGTATGATCTTCTAGGGGTCACCAAAGTTAGTTAAAATTGCACTAAAGTTATAGAACAGGGACCCATGTGTTCAAGGTAAGATGAAAACTAGAACATGAGACTAATCAAGTTTATGTGCCTAAAAACACAATCTAAGCTCATGAATGAAGGTATGGTGGATTTGTAAGCTTTTCTACATCATTGTTATCATGTTCTAGAGATTATTGCTTCGGGTATAGGTCTAGTATAGTGGCTTCATGATGTTAAAAATAGAGTTTGAGGTGAAAATGGCTAATTTTGCATACCCAGAAGGTGAAATATGGTATTTTGGCTAAAATAAAGGTAAGATGATGCTTTTTCATGATTTATTAACATGCTTAGATGTTTTATATGTTATTCCCAGGGGAGCTTAGGGTCTCCTTGCTAAAAAAAAGGCTAAAATCAGTTTTTGAGTGCAATTTAAAGATTTTGAGCTTTTTTTAGACCTTTTGTTGATGTTTCTAACAAAAAGGTGATCCTATGAAGATGAAAAATATGAATATAATGCAGTTACAGATATCCTTTGTCATTAATGAAAAAATGGGGAGAATTTTAGGTGGTTTTCGATCAATGACAAAAGGGGAGATTGTTGGCATGCTACTGCATGGGTGTTGTTATTTATGCAAAACCTCATTAATGAAAAATTGGATGATGGATTAGGGTAATATAATTCTCAAATTGATGAGTACATGGAGATTTAGGTATGTTCATGGTTGCATAGGTTAATTCAGTGAGGATGGTTTTTTCTTTCAAGCCTATTCATATGACCTAGCTTGGCTAGGTGATCATGCATGGTGGTATGATATTTTTGGATGCTTTAGAATATTGTTAAAAATATGGAGAGAAATTTTGGATATTTATTTGGCACTAATATGATCTTCAGGGTATAGATACATGTTGGTGACCATGTTATAAGTGCTCATTTGAAGTAGATATGGTTGTTAGATAGCATGAAAGTATTTTTTGGAGGTATATGAGTTCATGGATGTAGGTATATATCTGATTTATGATGTATTAGGTAAGTTAGGACCATTTAGAGTGTTTTCATGATGATTTATAGTGTTCTTTTGGTTGACCCTATCCTTTATAGTGTAAAACCCTAAGGGCTAGCTATGTAAGTCTCAGTGGATGGAAATATTCAGAGGTTATTATGAAATTGTGATGATTGGCTATGTTATTAGGGTGTATCCTTGTGTTATGGGAAAAAAATTTAGGTTTTCATGATGATATTTTTGCAAGATATGTCAATTTTGGTGAAACAAGTTCAAGATGAAGAGCATTTCTAGATTGAATTAGATTTTCTAATGCTCACCCTGAATTGTGTAATTTTTATGGGACCATGTGGATTTCAAGGATGTTTTTAAATTCTGTTTAGAAGGTTTCACAAAATTAATGAGTTCAGTTCATCATCAGGTTTTTATGAATGAATGTTAAGAAGGTAAAAAACTTGTTATGAGTTTAAAACCCTAGCTTAAAAGAGGTTTGTGAAATTTTCTTCCTAAGTAGCCATTTTTTATTTTTTGTGCCTATATGATGATTGAAAAATGTAGAGGACTCCTCCATATTTCTATAAAGGTATGATAGAGGTTGTGATGATGAGTGGACCCCACTCAATCATGTCAGTTTCTGAAGAAGTTTGGTTTGGCATAAGGTTGTCCAAAGGAGTTACAAACGAAATGACCATTTTGTGATTTATTTTATTTTTTCTTGATGTATAAATAGGTTTCATGTCATAGTCATGTTGAGAAATGGTTAAGAAAGATTTATTTAGGTTGACTAGTTAAAGGGAAATTTTGGGGTAGTTAGAAGTGGCCTTCACTAAAATGGACATTACAGGAGCTACATGAGGAGTTAGGAGGTGATTCAAGTTGTGTTTGAACTATAACCTAGATATATTTCTAGTGATATATTTTTTTCTCATGATGATTTGTTTTGATATGGTTTCAAGTCAATTTTTGGACAAGATTAATTTTGGCTTTCCAGCACATAACTATTTTTGTTAAAAGATTGAGTTGGTTGGAACATGATATGGATTGGGTGATGCTTTCTATCACTTGTAATATGAAAAGGGATTTAATTTTCATCCAATGAATCTATTTTTAGGTGTTTAAATTTTCAGGAAGGATGCTAACCAGTTACTGTTTGTAAACTACTTTTTGGGCAAATTGATTTGTTAGAGGAAAAAGTTGATGTAGTTTGAACCAGTGGATGTTTCATGAGCTCTAACTAGTTTAGGATTGTTTTACAGATTTTGAAATTTCCATATAGCTATCACATTGTGTAGCTGAGGTGTTCTTGGGTGTCATTTAAGCCAAAAGTTGAAGACAAAGTGCTAGAAACAGGTGTTTTGTAAAGGAAATGAGCCATTGGGCCCATTATATGAAATAATTTGATTGGTTGATGATAATTGTGACCATTTATGATGTTTAAATGTTATTTTATACATGTGGAATGAATTTTAAATCATGACTAGAAATGGTTTTGGGATTAGGAGATTTTTTCATTCCAATGCATGAGATTTGAGGATTTTTGGTGCATGGAAGAAGGGTTTTTTCTATGACAAACCATATGGGTCACTCATAGATATTATGAAAATTATATTTTATGTTTTTAATATGCACTAGTCATGAAAAATAAAGGAAAATGTTTGAGTTTGAATTTGAATTAATAAGGAGCTTATAAAAGCATAGTTTTTGGTGCTTTGTGAGCTAGTGGTGTTTGTGCAAGAAGTGTGACCTAGGTTTGAGATTTTTGCAAGAGTGTGAGAATGACTTGAGATTAGATCAATTTTGTAACAGGTTTTATATTTATGTAAAGCATTTATGCAAGAGCTTGAAGCTTTGAAGAGTGAATAAACTGAAGTATGCAAGTTTGAAGATCTAGGGTTTGAATGAGGGTGTAGACACCCAAAATTAAGTTATAACCCTCTAAGACCATTCCAATTAATTAATTTGAAACATCCCCCAATCATTACCCCTCCAAACATTATTATTAATTTAATTACCCGTATTAAGCTATTAATTCCCCCACTCTTCCACCTCATCATGGACCCTTTCCAATCCTATTTAGTAACATAGGCTTAGTCATTTACTTCCCTGACTAATTATGACTTTTTCTAAACCTAAATATAACTTATTATACACTTCTCCCACATATTTCCCACTCCATTTAGTGAAACCCACACTCCTAATCCATAATAAATCTTGACCACCACCGAAAATGGAGAGAAAAGACTATTTTTGGCAAATATGACCTTTTCTACCTAACCGACATTAGTTATTCCTCAACTGGCGTCGGTCACATAACCACCATTAGTTCCCTTAAATAAGGAATTCCAATCCTTTACTAAGGTTGGTTCTTCTTCCACCTGGGCTTTTGGAGTTCTGGTATTGGTATTCTTGAGCATCTAAGCAACCTTACGACGAACCAGAGATCATTCCAGGCATTCAAAACCTCAACCAAGAATTAAAAGTGTGTTATAGAGCATTATGGCACTCACGAGGAAATCTAGAGCCTTATGTTGTTGTTGCAAGGGATTGGGACTTTTCTCTCCTTCAACTATAGTCATTCTTTCTACAACCAGCTTCCAATCTGCAAGTAAGTAATCCCTACCTTGTGATTGCTTTTAGTAGTTTGGTTTTGTTATCCTGCGAAATTGACAAGGGCAATTTGCAGGTAACTATAACAAAAATTCTATTTTGACCCCTAAGGAAGTTTGATAATGTTTGAAATGGCCTAAAACTCCCTTTCAAAAATCATTTTTTTTAGAACTTAGCCATTTTTCAGCTTCTTCCTTCAACGCAGTTTTTTACATGTCAACAGTCCCAAAAATGTGCCCTTTTGAACTAGGCAAAAGAATTCACGTGTCGACATCAAGAAATTTGTGCCCACTCATAAATCCTTCAGTGCACTCATTGTTACGTCAACATCACTAAAAATTTTCCCCTTTATTCCCTTGGCACTGAAAATATTGTGTTAACTTCATGAAACATGCGCTAAGCATTTTTCTAAGTGCTGAAAATGTTGTGTCGATGCCAATAAAATTGCACTAAGGTGCATTTTTCCTCCTATCAACGCTCTGAAAGGTGCACCCAAAGATGTTGGTGAGATAATAAATGCCAATTTTTCTATAAATATGTGCCCGACACCTGTTATTTTCACAAATTGAAAATTGTGAAAAGTATTTTCTCTGCGTCTGTCAGTCATCCTTATCAACCCCCCGCATGTCTTTTTTCAAGCTTGTGGACCCCACGTCATTCTTCGTCTTTTATAAATCCAGGTGAGTGGCTCCTCTCCTTGTTTTCACTGTTTTTTTTTCTTTTGTTAGGCATTAGGTTTGGTGTAAAAGGATAAAATCTAAAGAAACACACCCAACAATCTGTAAACCAACTGAAGCCCTTTTGCCTCCCCTTCCAGATCTACAAATCTGGAAGACCCCTACCTCTGAAGAAACCAAAAACCCACCTTTCCCTACTTGTTTCCTTGACAAACAAACCCTCTCTTTTCCATCTAACAAATCCAAGAGAGAGAGGAAGAGAAATCAAGAAATTTCCAAAATTATCAAACTGTTGAAACCCTTGGCGCACTGTTTTCCCGTGTTACACCTCTCACAGTTGCACTTGGTGCACTTTACACCAATATAACACAACCTTTTTCTGCACTCAGTTAAAAGAAAACTTAACAATTTTTGTGGGGCACAGGTGCCACTTACACAACATAAACATAAGATGTTGTGTGCCATTGATCTATGCCACATGCTTTTTCCTTTGGCGCACTGATTTTCCTTGCAACATCTTCTGCAGTTGCACTTTGGCAGACTTTAAACACATGCAACACCAAATTTTTCTGCGTCGAGCCAAATCAGATTGTTCCTAAGGCACAGGTGTAACTTCCTTAACATCAACATAACATGTTGCATGCTACAAATCCACACCCCAAACTTTATCCTTTGGCGCTACATTTTTTCATGTAACACCTCTCCAAATTGTGCCCTTTCCAACTTAGCGCAACTTTTCCTAGGTCAACACTAAGTGCAATTTTCTTCATGTCGACACTTTCCTAACTACACCCCTTCTAACTTGGTGTAAAAATTTGTATGCTAACACCTCGGAAAGTGCACCCAACAATTTTAAACCCCTGCAGCCTGTTGTAAACCTTTTCCTTACGCCCTAAGGCTTATAATTTCTCATTCTTCATTCTACAATCTTTCATTATGAATAACACGATGGTTGACATGGCTCTTCTATGTTGGACCTCCTTGTTTCTTCTTACAGAACAACAACATCCATCCTTGGGCTCACATATGTCTTCATCAAGCAAAAAACTAGCTAAATCTAAGCAATCAGAATAAGAGATGAAGTATAAGTATCAGAGAGTCAGAATGCCTGACTCATATGTAGAGTGCATCCTTGACATCAGAGAATTTGAGTTGGGTCATATTGACATGGATGACTTTTGGGAAAGGACCACCCAGGCAAGCAGTGGCCCATGGATGGATAAATTAGTAGGCAGTGGATTGCACTTTACAACTGGGCTTCCGGTGAGCATCGTAAATAACGAGTTCATCATGTTGGTTTCTTGGTGTTATAACAAGGACACTAGATGTGTCAAAGACAAAGAGCACAAGATGATCATCGACCTCATATCTCATCACTTTGAGATGATCCTATGCATCCCTCATCACAAGCAATGTGTGGAAATAAACATTGAAGACTGCAAGAAGACCTAGGATGATAATGAGGATAAATGCATGCAGATGATGAATGAGCTTTATCTAAAGAACAAGAAGCTGGTGAGAAAATGGCCACAAACCATCCACCATAGTGACTTCAATGAAGAGTTGAGTGATACAATCACCTTCTTAAACTGAGTATTTGGGCTCTTTGATGCCCATTACTTTCACAAGTGGATGCTGAGATACCTGGAGACCATGAGCAAGAATGCGCTTGATCAACATTTTGGCTGGGGTAAAATCATTAGTGACACCATCTCCCAACATCTTCAACAAGTTCTAACAACTGGGAAGTTCTACATGAACTCCTACGTTGTGTATGTTGCTGCGTCAAAATGGGATTTTGTGGGGTTAGCTCGAAATGGGGTATGGCCACAAGTCAAGATATATGATTTCTATCTAGAGCTAAAGCTCGAGGCCAGCATCTCCCAGTTCTCTAAAATTAATGATGCCTTCTTCTATGAGGTAATATGCTTGCTGAGGCCAAACATGAGACATGGTCAAACCAGCCTGAGTGTGATTGTTGCTACAAAGAATTGGGGAGCATTGTTCACATAATTCCCCACATTCACATACCTCAGATCTGTGAATTTCGAGGGAGAGCCAATGAAGCTGCCAAGATTTACAGGTCCAAATTTGGTCCTCTTGGAATTGTCAAGGCATTTGATCACTTATCATGAGAAGTGTATGGAAATAAAGAAAGGAGGAACTCCATTCCCCCTTACAGTTGGCTGATACACCTGCCCCACACTTACCAAAGCACGGGAGATGTATGCTGAGCTAGAGTTGCTGAATTTGAAACAAAACTTCCCAGCAAGGCCTACCTTTGACTTCCGGAGTTACCTCCCAAAGGAAAAAATTTATCCCATCCATGTACCCAAGATCGAGGACATTTGGATCAACCTGACACATGAGATAAACATCAGGTGAAAGGATCACTCCCGACTGGCTCTAGAGGAGATCATGCACTATGGCATTGCCATTGTCCCAAAGGAATTCCAAGATACTGATCAAGAAATTGATCAGGTTTACCTTGACACAGATGGGGACGATTGGCCATTCATGGAGATCACTAGAGCCAAAGCACCGAAAACCATTCAGGAAAGGGTTAATCCCACATTGCAACACACCAAACATTGGTGCAAACAAAATGGTCTCACCTACCTCGGAGTTGATTTCACTACTTCTCCTTCAGGTAGAGCACCTCTAAGGCTAGACCTTGTGTTAAAAGGAAAAGGAAAAGACAAGGATGGGGAATCAAGTAGGAAAGAAGAAACTCCTGAAGGCCTCCCTTCTACTTCTAAGAAGCAAGTAGTCGACCTGGTGTCTCCATGTAAAGAAGAAATAATAGAGGTTTTGAAGGATACATCCGCCCAAGATGTTATCACAAATACAACTGCAAAGCTACCTAGCATTCCTTCTTCCATTTATTCTCCTCCTCCTGTCATTCAAGAATCTATTCCTATGGATGTTTCTTCTCCTCTCCCTTCCTCCCTTCCATCTCCCACCTCTTCCATCTTCTCCTCTCTTGCAAATCTATCACCCAGTATTCCCTCCATCCAATTGTAGATCCCTTCCATTTCCATGTCCTTCTCTTCTCCTGTAGTAACTCCAGGCCCCACAAGCAGCGGTGCATTGGACTCCTTTTCAATGCCACCACTAAGTGTTTCAACACACTTCCCTGAGGCCTCTACAGTTGCTCCCCCTCTCACTCTCATTTCTTCTTCTATTTACTCTACTCTCACTCCCATAAGTCTTGGTTGGATTTCTGACCACCTAAGTCAGCATAAGAGGAAGGTTCCCATTGCAGATAAGGAATTCTCCATCATTCCAAAGAAGGGTACTAAGAAGTAGAAAGTGATAACTCACTTTTCTAAAAGCACTTCAGGCGAGAGAGTCATGGAGATAGCTTACCCATACCCCACCAAGAAAAAGGAGGATCTGCCTCCCACAGACTTCACAGTGACTCAAGTCACAATGGGAACCTCATTTGAAAGCCTACAAGGGGAAGCCTTGTTTGTTGTGGGTGCTCTCTGTAAGAAGCTCCAAGAGGAAAAAGAGGAGAAAAGGATACTCAAGGAACATAACCAACATCTCCTCCAACCATTGCAAAAAATGGGCAATGCTCCTCCTGTAACTACCACTGAACCCATTCAAGTTCTCAGTCAGGATAAAATAATTGAATATTCTAAGATTGGTGAACAAGGCACAACAGTATCATCCTGGATTGAGTGAATCCTCAGAGATGGTGAAGAAATGATTGGGAAATTCACAGTGCTCTATAAAGATATAACTTAAACAAATAAGGAGCTACAAGCAGTAGCAAGTACCCTATCCGAAGAGTTAGATAACGCCAGGTTACAACATGAAATGTTTCAAGCCATGGTTAACTGCTCAGCTGACAACCTATTGAAGGTCAGAATTATCGATCACCCATGTGCACATAACAAATATCTCATCACTTTAGATTACCGGGTTGATCAAATGGAATATATCCTAGAAAGAATAGATAAAATCAAAGATGAAGCCCTAGACGCACGATACAACATGAAGCAGACAGTTACAAAAATGGCTCCAGAAATGCTCAGTGAATTGTATAACTTGAGGGAAGAAGATGATACATTCAAGAGCTTCAAGGCTATCATCACTCAAGGTTTTGCACTAGAGATCACTTTCAATCGAGAGTCAATCAATAGCCTCTTAGCCTACCGCGACTTCATTGGATTTTTGATCGATGCATGTGAAACTTTTTCCGAGTTACCTGACAAGCTCAAGAATGAGAAAGAAACTTGCAAAGTCATTGGCGACCATTTTAAAGGTCTAGATCATGATCAAATTCAAGCAATGATCAACAAGTTTATGGAATATCGAGCGTAGTGTCACATCGACTCTCCTGATTAAAAATAGGATACCAAGTTCAAGTAGAGGGATGATGAAGAGTAGTTTCTTCTTCCTGGGATCCATTGATTTTTTTGTAAAATGTTTAAAAATCATGTTGGCATACACAATGACATCATCCATGTTGCACCATGGGATGTTTCCATCTAAAAACTTGCCCAAAGTCAACTTTTGAATTTTTAGATATTTTGTAAATATCTTGTAAGATATTTTGTAAGTGGTTGGTTTGATTTTCTCTTCTTTCCTCTTCTCCTTTTATAAATACTTGAATACTTGTTGTATTTGAGGGGTGAACATTTTTTGTATAAAAAAAAAAAGAAGTGAGGAGAGAAAGACTTTGTGTTTTCTTGTAACAGAAGAAATATTAATACATATATTCAGACTTTGTGCTTAATGTATGTATTATTTGCATCAGATCTTTCTTAAGTTAGATCTATGTTTTTATTCTATTGGATTCATTCCTAATATTGTCATATGTTCATCAGTATTGCTTTAATTTTTTATGCAAGTAAGTTTGGATCTGTTTGCTACCAGCCCAAAGCATAAACCTTCTGACCTTTCTATCTTGGAATTCATTTCTTTTCTTCCTTCAGAACTATCCTCCTTCATTCCTTCCTTCCTAACTTTCTGTTGGAACTACCTCTACTAGGATGAGATCCTAAACCCCCTGAAGTTATAATAGTGTAGATATACATAGATTCCTGCTTGATAGATTAGCAATAAACCAGTGTCGCTTTGTTGTCTCAAAGAGGGGCTATGCCCTGCACACTGTTGCCTGTTTCCCCATGACCTACCTAAGTGATAGTTTTTCAGACCAACAGGTTTTTAATTACTGATTTGCTTTCTTTCACCTTCTACCTCTCCCTGATATCCTTCATAGCACCTCTAATCAACCACCTTCCTATTGAACCTTATTCTCTTCTCAAACCACCTATTTTACCATATTTGAGTCTTCACATAAATCCTAGAAGCTACTTAAGCCTCCCCAACTCTTTGTGTAATCACATAGAGATCCCAACCAACCCATTTTAAATTTCTCATCTAATTGACGCTACTGGCATCGGTCACCCAACCGATACCGGTCTCTGTGATAGGTAATTTACCTCACACACACAAGCTCCTAACTCACACAAAACCTTCCTAAACCTCACCCAATCTCAACAAAACCTTCCTAAACACCTCTACCACACCTACCATCCTTAACAACACCCCTCCTTTTCTATATTTAGTTGTATACTCAATATTTATCTTAAATCTAATCTATTGTTAGCATATGAGATACCTAAATTGTATTGTTACAATAGCACACCTTTCTTTTACTATCATTTCTTTACATTAAGTTGTTATTAAATAGTGGATTGATGAAATGTATGGGAAGTATCACACTTCCCAAATCTAGCATATTCTATTCATTCCACTGTCATATGACATGCAATTCTATTTGGTGGTATTGTTGTGCTTCTACATGTAGTCCTTCCAAGCCAAAAAAGGAGCTCTTCACGATCAACCTGGTCTTCTACAACATGTGTAACCTTCTTTGAATGCATAGGTATTCCTCCTCACCTCACCTTTACCTTATATGTTTATACTCAACATTATGGTGAAACCTTTTGGCACGCTCAGTGGGACGCTCATTTTTGGTTCCTGTCTATTCATATAGGTTGCATCTCATGTTTTTCCTTTCTAAATAGTTATTCACTAAATCTTATTCTTTGGTAAATTGCTCCTTCTTTCTAATTGCTCTAAATGAAACACTTCTATTGGTGCATTTAAAAATAATCTTTCTTCTTTTCTTCCAAGTTTGAATTAGTGAAATTCATCCTTCTTTCTATTTACTCTTTTTTACATCAAATATCATATTTTTATTTGGGGCTTAAAGCACTTGCATTTCATCGTTGTATGTCTGCATATTTAGCTCACATAGTTAAGTAGCAATCATACGAAGGAGGTAATGATTGTTTTTTTATTGATTAATAAATCATAGTTCACATTTGTGCATCCACTCCTTATCCAAATCACTTAACACAATCTGCAAACTTCTTAAGCATTCCCTTTCACGAAAAATCCATCAAGGATTTAAAAACCCATTGATAGTGGGCCCCACCTAGTTTTCTAGACGGTTTATCATATCAGAGCTCGAACCTCTTGCATCGAAAGGTATATCACGGACTCCACTAAAAAAACTTGAAACTAGCCATAGATTACTTTTTAGATACCTTCGTTATCCAAAAATTCTATAGCATTCACAATCACTCTTAAGGCATAATCCAACTAAGCACTAAAAATCTATCTTAGGATAACGTGTTTATTTATTTTTTGCTTGTTTAATTATCACCTTTATTTTTTGTCTTGTGTAGTTTGAGTTGTGAGAACGTATTCACCACATTTTCTTCTTTTTCCACACTCAACCATCACAACTGGTTAATTCTAGTTTTTCCTAAGTGTGTTAATCTAGATTTGCTACACACAACTTTTATTTGGACATATTTTCATCAAATCAAACTCATATTTTTCATATTTCTTCATTTTCATAGTCACCGACATCGATTACACTCCTACTGGCATCAGTATAGTGACCGACATCGGTCTTTCTATCTAAACTGGCATCGGTTAACTGATTGGTATCGGTCACTATATTTTTTATTTTTATCAGAAACAACAACCTATTTATATTCCCCTAGACTTCACCAAACATTTTTTTTGAGTTCGATCAGTTCTGTAAATCCTACAATACTTATCTTCTAGCTTTCTTATGGTTTGAACTCGCCAATAGGCATAATCTTTTTCCTTTCACACTAGTCACATAACGTTACTTACTTATCCCTTTCCATTGTCTGTTTCTTCACGAATGGACCCCAACGTTCCTATAACTATACCTACAGGTGACAAGGATTTCACTAAATTCCTTGATCATAATTTCATATCCTTACAACATTACCATGCCCACTCTTCTACCCACGACTCATTGAGCCAGCCACTATTTGGTATGCCTACCTCCATACCCCCTGCCATATTTGTGAATGCTACTTTAGCATTACCTACTCCACCTATCTCACCTTTGACATCTGTCACACCTTTGACATCCATCACTCCCCCGACCTCTACCAGTTACATCGACATCCTATACCCCCTTTCAGAATTTGGTCCTTTTTATACCCAAAACTCTTCAATCCATCACTATGAGGGTCTTTACACAAGCTCCTCCCACCAACACACCACCTCAGTCACATCCTATAGCATTCACTTCATATTCAGGGTACATGCCCTCATAATCTATTCATGCTTATGTACCTACTTCTAATTTCACATATTTAGTACCACCATACGCTAGTATGTTGTCTATGACCTATTCATCTCATCTACCTCCTTATACTACAAGGGGAACTCTTCAATCTAATCCTTCTATGGATCTTATCAAGATGATGATGGATAAGATGCAAACACTTGAGGCCTCTGTTTCTGGATCTTGTAATGTCCTCACTCATGGTGAAATATGTAATGATCCCATCCACCCATACATACCTATCCACTCTTATCCTACACAATGTAATTTACCCTAGTTTAACCATTTCAATAGCAAGGAATACCCTCAACAACATTTATAATCATTTAAATATGTGTGTTATTTGATCGCCCATAACGATGCCTTTTTCCTTATAACATTTCCCATGTCATTGTCGGGACCCGCCCTATATTGGTATAGTGTTTAGCCTAAGCACTTGGTCATCTCCTTCAACTAATTGGAACATACCTTCCTTGACCACTTTTCAATCAATATCTCTAAGAAGGTCTCTATGGTATATCTTTACTCTATTCACCAATATGAAGTGAAATCTATCACATATTTCATCACACATTGGTGGGGCCTCATCAATAAACTCACGTTCTAGCTACCACAAGTAGAGCTCATAGATTTTTTTCCATGGGCATGTGCTAGACATAGTTCCCCAACTCTCTAGGTTCAGACATTTTGCATGTTTGATGAATCCTTCACCATGGCCCAGGAACTGGAGATCCATGCCCTTGAAGAAGAGAAACTTAAGTTACGTAACAATAATGCTAACTTCAAATTGAATGACTCTTCTTCTAAACCACTAAACAAAAATTCTAATAACCATTCTAAGGATAAATGACATGTCAACACAATGAGTTTAAAATCCAAACCCTCTCATCCATCTAATCAACCAAAACCACCTGTCAACCTATCTCTTGTTCAAAACTTCAAATACAAGTATGAACAGAGGGATTACACTCCTATCGGAGAACCATATTCTTCTTTGTTGGAAAAAAATTTAAAATTTGGAGCCGTCAACCTTCCACCTATTGATCATACCAGAATATGTCTGATTAATGTATAATATATGATCTCATCTTACTCTCCTTTTGATTAAGTTTGATTGCATTGTGTGACTTTTAGTTGATCGTATATGCGTTAGGATGTAATTGTCTGTCTTTTAATTGATTGTGACTCTAATGTTAAAATCTCCAGAGTTCCTGACAAGTGTGTGTTTGAATTCAGATTTGTAATAAATTAGGTCTAAATCAATCGAGGAAATGAATCAGGAAGTGTTCAGTTTGTTTTCAGCAACATCTGTTCCTACACATCTTAGTTCCCGAACTTCCAAGCTAGTTCCAGAACTCCATCACACATTCATCAATTCATTCCAAAACTTTCAGACTTACTTTTGGAACTCCAGTATTTAGTTCCAAAATTTTTGGACTTAGTTCCGGAACTCCTGGGGATAGCTCCAAAACTCTCACGGTTTGGAGCCTTAACAAATTCCTATGGTTCTGGAACTTCTCCGAAGTTCCAGAACCGATAGGGAGTTATCTATTTTAAACCACATCCATAGATTTTTCATCTACGACCCTTTCAATCAGGAAGAACAAGAAGATTTATGAATGTAGATCCAAGGAGAGTTATCCTATAGCTATCTGATCAACCGCAATTTGGCTCAGCATCTATTCTGGGCATGATTCATTTTCATCAGAATCATTGAGACAGATGTGATTATAAAATGTATATAAAAGCAAACCTGTAGTAGAGAGATAGAAGATATAGAAATAAAAGATATAGAATGAGATAGATATATAACAAAGAAGAGAAATAGACTAAGTACTCAGATCCAGTATGTTTGTAATTTTGAATGTTTTATCAATAAAATAGCCATTCCTATTTGAGAGAATTTTGAGTTGTTAAATCTTGATTTGAGTAGGAGTAAGGGCCCAATCCCCCAAGGACCAGGATATTCATTTATTTGGTATTTATATTTCTTCAGCAAATAGATTAGATCTGTTAATTCTATATTATTTTAATCCTTCTAGTTAAACTCTATTGTATACTTGTTCCTGTAGGTGTTTAGATAGATTCTTATATTTCTTGCAATTGTTTTCAAGCATTCTAAATTGAGTGTGTTTATTTCAAAAATCAAATGTGTTTACTTTCATAAGCAAGTGTGTTTATTTTCCAGTAGCAAGTGTGTTTCCATTCTGCACAGTGTGTTTCCTTTCAGTAAATCTTTCAGTGTGTTTACTTTTAGCAAGTTTTCATAGTTTGATTTAAATAAGGTTTTACCAAGAAGTCCTTAATACATTAAACAGATCCCCCATAAAATACAAAAATAAATACAGTCAACTACTAGATCAGTTAAATTACTCTTGTTTTATATAGATTTAGACACACCCCTGGTTTGATATGACATCAACAAGAAGTTCATTAAATGAAGGGAATGATGACACCCATCATTTTTTGTGCCATTTTCAAGGACACTAGTTGGAACTTTCTAATTAAGTGTTAGTAAGAGAAACAAAACATATATCTAGTAGTTGAAGGATCTTCCCTGCTATATCACAAAATATATGAGTAGACCAAGAGACTCATGGGGTAGATTCCTCCCAAAAACATCTTCACAAGAATTCATAACATCCTATAGTCAAAGTAAGGAAATTATCAAGAATTGGAGGCACCATCATCCCCTGTTAGACAAGAAATAGAATTGCCATTTTTGGAATTCTTAGATCAGTCACCTAAAGGGAGTGGAACTCTTAGGAGAAGGCTTATTACCCAACATCCATTTAGGGTGAGTTTTGATTCTCAATTGAGTGGTTAACCTCCTACTCCTGATTTTTCACCTTCCCCAAAGCATGCCGCTTACCACATTGATTGGGAAGAAAATACAGAAAATATTTTTAAAATGGCATGAGAAGTTGAGAGAGAGCCTGATAGGACCTTTACTTATCCAATCAAATTGGGAGATGATGACACATCAATGAAAAATATCTCACTTGTACATTTACCCACCTTTAAAGGGATTTCATCTGAAGATCCTGACCAATTTCTGTTTGAGCTCAAGGTACTATGTCAGACCTATGATTATAAAATAGATAATCAAAAACTCAAGTTGTTTCCATCCACTTTGAAGGATGCAGCAATGAGGTGGTTCATGGGATTACCATCCAACTCTATTAGCACTTAAGCACAAATGGAGACTGTCTTCCTAGATAAATACCAAGATTATTACAAAGGAAGAAATAAGAAGGAAGATTTCTTCAAAATCAAGCAGGAGGACGATGAAAACTTAGAAGAATATTTAGATAGATTCCTCTTTGTTAGCAAAAGATGTGGATTTGTGCTTTCTAAAGAGTTAAGTAAAACCATTTTTCTTAAAGGTTTGGATGATGAATCTATAGAATCCCTTAACTTGATAGGAGGTGGAGACATTGATCAGATAAGAATGAATGGAATTAAAGAGATTTGTAGAATCTATTCCAGAATGAGAGGTGGACCTAGAAAAGGAAAATCAGTGAAAAGTCTTAATCCATATATGAAAAAACTAATGGATGAGTTAGCAAACTTTAAAATAGACATTTTAGTGTAATTAACCTCTACCATGGATGGATTACAAGCTAAATAAAATTCCAAAACTGAACCATTGGCTATGTATTGTCCTAGATGAAGGAAGAAGCATGCATTAAGAGACTATCCTTTGGATAAAATAGAAATGTGTCTTATCTGTGAATCTAAAGAACATGATACTGATGTTTTTTATTTACTTCCCGTTATTAAGAATTGGCTTAAATAAACCAGTGCCTCACCTACAATAGAAGAATTGAATTTTTTTCAGAGACAGCCTACCAAGGGCAGTTTATGCCAAGATCAGGTCCTAATCCCTGGAAGATTCCATGGGTTGCTTAGGAAATACCACAAAATTGGGGATAACCTCCTTGGGTACCTTAACCAACTTGGAACCCTCAAGATTGGGCAAATCAAGCTTGGTATGCTCAGGGACATCAATAACCATGGGCTGCTCAAGGAAATCCTTATGCTTGGTCACAACCTAGATGGAACCCTAATAATTATTCCTAAGGAAGAACATATCCAAATCAGAATCAACAGGCCATCATGGGATCCCCTACACAAAATTCACAAAATGAGAATGTAATCCAAACACAAATGCCAGCATAGCTAGTAGAAAACCCCAGAAAGAAACAAACAACTCCTTTTTATGAAACAGAACTAGAAAAATCAATTAATTTACATGCTATGGATTGTAAGGATATTCAAACTAGATCCAGGAAAATCATTAATAGTCCACTCCTCATAATCACTTAAATGATAGAAGAAAATGAAAACCCTAGTACTGTTGTTCCAAAAGAGGATATAGAAAGAAAAGAAAAGGATCCATATAGCAACACTACTGAGACTCCATTTCCAGATAGATTCAAAGAAGCTATAGAAATCAAAGAGTTTGAATTGGTACAGGAACTAAGGAAATTGAATATTGAAATAACATTGTTACAAGCAATTAAAGATGTTCTAGAATTAAACAAATTAATCAAAATGTTATGTATGAAAAATCTTGGAAGGAAGGAACGGTACCCCAAGACTATCAAAGTAGATGGGAAACTTGTTGATTTATTAGCAGGAAAACTTTTGCTTCCCAAATATGGAGATCCTGAAATTCCTGTTATTTCTATCTCTATAGGAAATAAGGATGTACATAATATTTTGATAGATTTGGGAGCTGATATCAATGTAATGACAGTGGATACTCTGAAAACATTACCATTAACGGGTATATAGCCAACTAATACCATATTGTAGATGGAATATTAGTCTGTAGAAAAACCAGAAGGAATTATTGAAGACATGTCAGTTATGGTGGAGTCATGGGAATATCCAGTTGAATTCCTTATATTGCAGGAAAAAGGTAAAACATTAGGTTATCCCATTATTTTGGGTATATCATGGTTAGCTACAGTTGCTGCTTTGATAGATTGCAGGTCAGGTGATATGACAATCTTGAATGGTAAGAACTCTAAATAAATTTCCTTATATCCTACTACACAACCTTTTGCTGACAATCATGAACAATTGTGGGTTGATTCTCCTGAAACTAATAAACAAAAATTGTCTTCTTTGGCTATGATCAATTATAGGATCATGTAAGAGAAGTAGAAGAGATTATTAATCCACCATTGGATGAGAACCTGCTATCCTCAAAGAAATCATAAATAGTTCCAGAACCTGAGAACTTAGTTCCGGAACCCACAAACTTAGTTCCAGAACCTGAGGCTATAGTTCTATAACCACCACATTTAGTTTTGAAACCACGACAACAACAGTTCTCCTTGATTGAAAATTATTTCACTCCAGAGGAACGAGATTTCTCATGGGGAGAGGATGAATCAGTAGCTTCATTTTCAAGTACATTAAGAAGTGGTGAAGAATTTCTGGAAAGTATCAGTGATGAGGAATTTGGCCTACAAAGAGATAAGTATCATAATTCTCATTACTATCCTTTTTACAATATTCTGTCTCAAGGAACTTTTTGATATGTTGCTACATACCATATGCTATTACGACATGCATGTCCATTAAATACTTTAATGAAACCCTTTCCACAAATCAATTCATCACATATTGGAACCAAGCATGTTGAATTTCAACCGGGTAAAACTTTAAACATTAACAGCTAGTTAAAGGAGGATGAAGAAGCTAAATTGTTTGATTTTCTAAAAAAAAATACTAAATATTTTACTTGGGATTACAAAGATATGAAGGGGATTCATCCAAGTATTTGCACTCATCACATCTATATTGAAAACATTAAACCAGCTAGGCAGCCTTAAAGAAGGATTAACCTAGCTTTAAGGGATATAGTCAAACAAGAAATTGAAAAACTATTACAAGTAGGTTTCATCTACCCTATCTTAGATAGCCAATGGGTATCTCCTCTTGTAAATGTTCCCAAAAAGAACAGAAAATGGAGAATATGTGTTGAATATAGGGAACTAAACAAAGCCACAATGAGAGATTATTTTCCCTTACCATTCATAGATCAAGTCCTAGATAACCTTTCAGGTAAACAATACTTTTCTTTCTTGGATGTCTTTAGTGGGTACAATCAGATCAGGGTTGCTGCTGAAGATCAGGACAAAACTACATTTACATGTCCATGGGGAACCTTTTCCTATAGGGTGTTACCATTTGTTTTATGCAATGCTCCTACAACTTTCCAGAGAGTTGTACTTGTAATCTTTACTAATGTAATAAATGATTGTGTTGAAGTATATATGGATGACTTCACTGTACATAGAGATACATTTGAAGATGCTTTGAGAAATCTCGACATAGTGTTAACAAGATGTAAACAACACAACTTGTCTCTTAGTGATGAAAAATGTTTGATAATGGTGGATGAGGGGATTGTATTAAGACACCATATTTCAAAAAAAAGGAACTCAAGTGGATCAAAACAAAATTAGAATCATTTTAGATTTACCTATTCCTCAGACCCCCATAGATATCAAATCATTTCTATGGCATGTTGGGTACTGTAGGTGCTTTATAAAATATTTCAATAAAATTGCTACCCCCATTTTTAATTTGCTAACCAAGGAATATGAATTTATTTAGGATGAAAAGTGTCAGCATGCTTTTGAAGAAATAAAATAAAAATTAATCAGTGCCCCAATATTAAGAGGTCCTAATTGGGAAAATCCATTTCATATCTAAACAGATGCCTAAAATTATTTTATTGGTGCGGTATTGGGATGGAGAGATGAGGAAGGGAAAATGTATGACATTTACTATCTTAGCAGGAATCTTACTCCCACTAAAAATAATTACACCACCACTGAAAAGGAATTTCTTGTTGTGATTTATGCAATCAATAAATTCAGACATTACATTACAGGGTACAAGATATTTATACACACAGATCATTTAGTAATTAAGTATTTAATGAACAAACCAGTGGTTGGAGGAAGAATAATTAGACGGTTATTACTTTTGCAAGAATTTGATATTTCCATTATGGACAATCCAGGAAAATCTAATATGGTAGCTGATATTTTTTCAAGACTAGCCACCACAGGGGAGCAAGATCTAGTCAAGGATAACTTTCTAGATGAACAACTGTTTGTGATCTTAGCAAGTACACCATGGTTTGCTGATATGGAAAATTATCTTGCAACGGGGAATTTTCCTCCTTTCACTAAGAAACAAATAAAGAAGTTAATTTAAACTAGTGCACAATTCAAATGGTTTAATGGAACATTATTTAAGTGTGGTCATGATTTTTTCTTGCACAGGTGTGTAAGAGAAGATGAAATCTTTGACATCCTTAGAGCATGTCATGATGAACCAAGTGGAGGACACTATTCAGTAAAAATAACAGCTCATAAGATACTTGGCACTGGTTATTATTGGCCATCTCTGTACAAAGATGTGAAGAGATATATCAATAGGTGTGATCCTTGTCAAAGGATGGGATAGCCAACTTTCACCAATGAAATGCCTCTTCAGCCTCAAGTTTTTGTCGAACCATTTGAGAGATGGGGATTGGATTTTTTTGGTCTCTTTAATCCTCCTTCAAAAGGGAAGGAATATATTCTTATATGTACTGACTATGTGACAAAATGGGTAGAAGTGCAGGCATTGAAAAATGCCACTGAGGATGCAATTACTGATTTCCTTTGGAACAGAATTATGATAAAGTTTAGAGTACCAAGGCGCATAGTTTCATATTAGGGACCACAATTCATGTCTAATATTATCCAATATTTCACAAGGTATTACCAAATCAATCATAGTAATTCATCTCCTTACCACCCACAGTCAAATGGACAAGCTGAAGTAATAAACAGAGAATTGGAGAACATCCTTACCAAAACATTTGAAGCTGGGAGAAAAGATTGGGTAAAGAAACTACCTAAAGTTGTCTGGGATTATAATACAACTTGGAAAACTACAACAGGTTTTTCACCATATCAATTAGTCTATGGGAAAAATACCTTGTTTCCTATAGAGTTTTAACTTTAGACATTGAGAATAGCAGTGAAGGTGGGAATTGAGTTGAATACAGCTCAAAAAGAAAGAATCATTCAACTCAATGAGTTGGATGAATTAAGGTTGGAAGCACTTCAGCAGATAGAGATAATTCAAGATCAAAGGAAGTAATGGCATGACACACATATCAAAAAAAGACAATTCAAAGTAGGAGACTGGGCATTGTTGTTCAATTCTAAGTACCAACAGTTCAAGGGAAAATTGAGAACAATATGGTTGGGACCCTATTAGAGTGAACAGATACTTGAAAATGGTTCTATTCAATTACTTCCCATTGATGGTAGTAGTATAACACTCTTGGTCAATGGAGATAGGTTGAAACTCTATAGAAAGCCTCCCACTAAGGATGAATTCTTGAGAAATATTGAAGCAGATAAATAATTTGATCATATGGAAGAACCCAGTTCTTCCAAAATGATCAAATAACCATATGATAGATCCAGAATAAAGGGAAGAAGATGAAAACTAGAAAATGGCATTTTCTTCCCCCAAAAAAATAAAAATAAAAGAATAAATTTTATAAAAAAAATCTCTCAAAGGTCAATTGAAAACCAGCAAATGGTGGTTGACCTCTTTTTGGCTAGTTCAAATAAAGGAATTCTTTTGAATTCCAGTTGTCTATCTAATCATGTTTTGTTCCACTTGTAGGAATGATGAGTCATCATAACAAAAGAATTACATCATCAAGGATGGAAATTATGTCTTTTAACTCATTTAGGGTTGATTAAATGTTTGCATGTGTGATGTAATTTAATTTAAAAGTAGGTATGAAGAGTAATCTATTTATACATTGTGATTACAAGTGTGTAATCATGAAATTGATTTGGATGGAATAAATGGTGGCATGGTTATCATTAGTAATTATTATTGAAAAAATCAAGAGAAATAATTTTTAGAGATATTTTGAGGAAGGACCAGTGAATTGAGTTTGTATTCCGTAGCAAAGAATAGAGAATTCAGAAGTTTCACAGCTAAAAACTAAGGTTCCACATCTAAAAACAAAGATTCTGCAGCCAATTCATCAATTCCACAACTAAGGAAAAGGGCCTACAACCAATTCACACAAAATAAAAAGAGACAAAACTCAAGCCGATATGAGGATTAAGAAGAAATACGAACCATAGGATGATTCCCAGCTTCTCGTAGACGAATAAGTGGCATCCATATTTGAGCATGCAGGATGGCTTAAATTCTTGAAGAAATTTTCAAAGCACAATGACGAATTAGTAAGAGAATTCCTCATAAACCTAGAACAATCTAGAACAAAGGTGATAAATGTCTTTATTCCTTTTTCTATGAATACTATAATTAATGTGTTTGGAGCACTCATTGTGCTTGTCCCACAACCTGCCAAGGGGACTTTGAAAGAACTAGTTGAAGTCTTACTGCAAGAAGAAGAAACTGAACCCCAGTACATCTACAATACAAAGAAAATCATAAAAGGGGTTAGAAGGGCTAGTTTTCCCAAAACCTTTAACAGGGTAGCATTTTGGATACTAAAATATTTAGCATGTGACAGTCAATTTGGGTCTATGGGAAAAGAAGTCTTTAAAATGTTCATATATCTGAAGTAGGGAGCCACCAAACCTGAGTACATAATAAACCTTCTAGGTTTTATTTTTGATTCTATCCAGACCATGGCTTAGAGGTATTCCTAGGGTGTTGGGATAATTAGGCATCATGGTCTAATTCATTTAATATGCCAGCACCATTTCCTGTCAAAGAAGAATGGAGAAGAAATTTGGGGCAAGTTTCTTAGTAAGTTTAAGAAGAACCCTAATATTATTAGAAGGAAAATTCCAGCCCCATTCTCTCCTTCAGCTAATCTGGAAATTAATGCCCCTGTAGAAGGATAGAGGGAAATGGAAAGAGAAAATAGACCAAAAAAGAAGGTCGATGAGAAAGATAAAAACAGCAAAGCCTTCTGTACCTATGAAGGAAATTCCTTCTTTTGCAGCAGCTTCAGGAGAGCCAATATCTATCTCTGATGGTGATAGCTCACCCACACAAGAGAAAGAAATAATAGTAAGAAGAAGCTCTATAAGGAAATTCACTGCTAGTCATGTTCAACTTCCCCAGATAAGAAAAATTCATAAGATGTCAAGGGAAACCCCAGAAGGAAGGAGTGAGTAGGAAAGGATGGAAGAAGAAGTTGCTGACATTTTTGGCAGCATGGTCATGACTCCTCCTGAGCCAAGTCAAGCTGAAATGGATAGAGGAGAAGAGAGATTTGAAGAGTAATATTTTAAGGAATTGGCTGAACCATCAACAGTGCCACATGAAGAAGAAGAGTTGGCATTTAGGATAGGAAAATAAAATTTTCCTTTGATAAAGGAAGAATGCCCAACTCCTCAAATAATTTTAGAGGAAGAAGAAAGACATCAAGTTAAACATGCTTTACTCTTGTCTAGACAAGAGCTCGTTATCAGAGAAAAATATGAGGAATTGGATTTCCTCAAGCTCAAATTGGAACAAAGGGAAATGTTCATTGGAGAGCTGACAACCCAGCTTGTAGCCAGGACTGAGGAATTATTAGCAACCAAGAAACAACTGATATAAAAAGAGGAAGAATTTCAAGCTTCCAAAAAATAGTGTTGTGTCCATAGCTTTTGTACAGACTGAGTTTACCTATTTACCACTCCAACAGCTATGGAATGATACTTATAGGGAGCTCAGAGAAGCCAAAAAATTAAATGAAGAATTAAATACCAAGATGGAGGAAGAGATGAAGGCAATAAAGGAATGGGAAGAAAATTTTTACAAGGAGGAAGGAAATAAATATAAATGCCTTGCCAAAATTCATATGGTTTGTATTATGAGTGAGAAATTACTTGCCTGCAAGAGCCCTCTCCTACATATAGTGTGTTTTTAGAAGAGTAGTTTATTCACTGGCATCTATCAAGGATTGCATGTGGGCTTCCACATGAACTCAAAGATGAATCTGAATTCATGGCAGCTTACTCTCTCTCCATCCTTGAGCAGAAAAATCTTCTGTGTGAATTTTATCTTTGTAATTTTATGCTAGATAAAAAAATAGGATTTATGATCAACTTGTATGTATTGGAAATCCATCTAAATGCATTTGTCTCTGTTTTTCAAAACCAAATTTCATGGAAGGAAAGGGAATCTGAATTTTTATTGAAATTCAGCTCAACAAGTCTCTATATGAGAGCTCATTATGGTAAACCCTCTACCTTCCTCACACATTTTATAACTCATGCCTTTGATGAGAGATTCAAGGCACATTATCTTTCCATTCTGCAAAAGATTATTGATACCTTCACCTCCTATAAGGAGAAAATTTTTGAAGATATTTATGAAGGATGCTCAAAGAGGTGGGAACTCCTTACGGTTTCCTTGAGAAGAAGGGAAGTAATTTCCCCAACAAATCTGATCTGGAGTTTAGAAAGGGAAAAATCATTATGCACAATAATTCCCCAAGTCAATGAAACCTACGGGAAAATATGGATGGGAATGCGAATAAGGCCCCCTCTAATTCTCACCC
Source organism: Taxus chinensis (assembly GCA_019776745.2). Classification (NCBI taxonomy): domain Eukaryota; kingdom Viridiplantae; phylum Streptophyta; class Pinopsida; order Cupressales; family Taxaceae; genus Taxus; species Taxus chinensis. The sequence continues at coordinate 485,220,785 of CM034154.1, read as the reverse complement.
CCATGTCTTTTTGGCAAAACAGAGAACCTCAAGACCCTAGTGAATTTGAATAGTGGGAAAGGAAAATAGAAGGAGTAGGGTACAGTACATCCAAGTTTAAACATTGGAGAATCTAGTTTCAGCCATTTGATATGAGTAATCAAATGGAGTGTAGAACATATAACCTCACTTTTGAAGAATGAATTTTGTAAAGGGACTTACAACCAAGTAATTTTGGGGGAAATAATGAGGCCATAATATGTTCAATTAATGTATAATATATGATCTCATCTTACTCTCCTTTTGATTAAGTTTGATTGCATTGTGTGACTTTTAGTTGATCTGATATGAGTTAGGATGTAATTGTCTTTCTTTTGATTGATTTTCATTCTAATGTTAAAAGCTCTAGAATTCCTGACAAGTGTGTGTTTGAATTCAGTTTTGTAATAAATTAGGTCTAAATCAGTCGAGGAAATGAAGTAGGAATCATTCAATTTGTTTTCAGCAACATTTGTTCCTACACATCTTAGTTCCATAACTTCCAAGCTAGTTCCAGAACTCCATCACACAGTCATCATTTAGTTCTGGAAATTTCAGACTTAGTTCTAGAACTCTGGTATTTAGTTCCAGAATTTTAAGACTTAGTTCCAAAACTCCTGGTGATAGCTTCAGAACTCTCACAGTTTGGATCCTTAACAAATTCCTATGGTTCTGGAACTTCTCCAAAGTTTCGAAACCGATAGGGAGTTATCTATTTTAAACCACATCCAGATATTTTTCATCTACGACCCTTTTAATCATGAAGGATGAGAAATTTTCTTAACACAGATCCAGGGAGAGTTATCCTACATCTATCTAATCAACTGCAATCTATCTCAGCATCTATTCTAGGCATGATTCAATTTCATCATAATCATTGAGACAACTATGATTGTAAAATGTATATAAAATCAAACCTACGGTAGATAGATAGAATATATAGAATGAGATAGATATAGAACAGAGAAGAGAAATAGACTAAGTACCCTGATCTAGTACATTTTTAATTCCGAATGTTTTATCAATAAAATAGCCATTCCTATTTGAGAGAATTCTGAGTTGTTAAATCTTGATTCGAGGAGGAGCAAGGGCCCACTCCCCCAAGGACCAGGATATTGATTATTTTGTATTTATATTTCTTCAGAAAATAGCTTAGATCTATTAATTTTGTATTGTTTTAATCCTTCAAGTTAAATTCTGTTGTATACTTGTTCCTTCAGGTGTTTAGATAGAGTCTTATATTTCTTACAATTATTTTCAAGCATTTTAAATTGAGTTTGTTTATTTCCAAAAGTAAGTGTGTTTTTTTTCAGTAGCAAGTGTGTTTCCATTTTGCACAGTGTGTTTGCTTTTAGCAAAGCTTTCAGTGTGTTTACTTTTAGCAAGTTTTCATAGTTTGATTTAAATAAGGTTTTACCAAGAATTCCTTAAGACATTAAAGAGATCCCCCAGAAAATACAAAAATAAATACAGTAAACTACTAGATCGGTTAAAGTACTCTTGTTGCATATACATTTAGACACACCCCTAGTTTGATATGACATCAACAAGAAGTTGATTAAATGAAGGGAATGACGACACCCATCACCTATCAAACCAAACACTAGTTTTGATCCTTCGCATCCTACACTATCATGGTACAAAGAAAATGACTTTTGTAACTATCACTGAGTTAGGGGACACAGCGATGGCAATTACAAAACCTTCAAGAACATTGTTCAAGGAATTCTTGATAGTGGTGATATCATCCTTAAAAACCCTAGTGCATATTCCAATGCTAATATGGGTGTGTTTAAGAAACCTTTTCCTAATCATACCCCTTCATCAAACTAGGCTTCGGATACTTCTACTAGCGGCACCAATGTGCACGAGTTTCATGTCATTTTCAACATAGTACCTATCCCATCTAGCCAGTTTCCTCATGTAGCGTTTATCAAGGAAATGTTTTCACAAGCTCCTCTACCCATGGAGGATCCTATCACACCTACTCCCCTATCCATGAAGGAGACTATTACACTTACTCCTCTATCCATAGAGGATCTTATCACACCTACTCCTCTACCCATGGAGGAGCCTATCCCATCTATTTCTCTACCTATCATCGATCCTATCTTGCATGTTCCTCTACCCAAGGAGGAATCTATATTACTCATTATTCTACTCAAGGAGGAGCTAACCCTATTCACCTTTCTACCTAAAGAGGATTTCACATCACTTGTTTTACCTTCTCCTCAACCCATAAACGAGTCACTCTTATCTTCTCTTCCAATAGGCGATGTTTCTCCCAGAATCTTCCAAGATCCTATAAACCTTCTTACATCACTCTTGCCTACTAAATTAGAGGTAAAAACCTTCCCTGTATCACACAATTCAAATTTCTAGATGGGTTTCACCACTGGTTTAATGCATTCAAAACTAAAATCATTCTCATGTTTTCTGGACTGATTAGAGTATGTTGATTACTCCACACTTTTGGGGCACCTTCGACTCCTAGTATCTACCCAAATGTAGATGTTTCCCCTAGATACCTTAATTATCTATCATAATGTATTCATAGCAACTAAAACCATGGCACCTAAGCCAATCATATTAGTCCCTTCTTCTTCAGCATCACCTTCACCCAAACCCCTATCTGTACCTAAACCTACCACTTCCTTAGGGGTACTACCAACACCTAGCCTACTGCATCCCGTAGTGAAACTAGACTTGTCTTCTATACCACCACCTATCTCAAAACTGATTCCCATACCTAAAAGGAAGACCCAACCTCTTAGGCCTCACACCCTGGTCTCTCCCATGCCTTCTCTTTAACCTTCACCTCTACCTTTGATTTTGAACCCACACCCTTCAACCTTGGTCAAGTTACCTCTTCATCAAGGAAAATACAAGCCACAACAACCCTCACCCACACCTTCACCTTCTCTTTTTCCCACACCTTCACCTTCATCACCTCTCCTACCTAGATCTTCTCCACTACCTATAACCACACTATTTCCAAAACCGCCACTCTCACCTTGGATTTCTAGGGTATCCCTTCCTTCTACATTTCTTGCTACCTCGTGTACCCCTCTTACACCTTTACCCAAGAAGGTGTGGCATAAACCAAAACCAAAACCTTCACTACCTACTATAAAAGTAGTCACACTTACACCACCTCTAGCATCACCTCTACCAAAAAAATCAACTGCACCCTCATCCAAGCCAACTTTGATTTCTCATTGTGAGCAATTGGTAGGATCCTATTCTAACATCCTCACTAGGTTGTTAGAAACATCTGTTATCTCACTGCCACCTATCAATCCTTATGACTCACTCAAACCCAAAATAGTAGGGTTTGACAACACCAAAAAATGTTGCATATCATCACTCACCAGGGCACGATGTTGAAGTTTGTAAGGCCCTTAAAAAAATTCTCCTTAAATTTTGTAATTTGGATGGTCTCTTTGACAAATATGACCTATTGGAGGATAATTTCATTCCCCCTTCTCCCACTACCACATGATCTAGCCCTATATCTATTCAGTGGCCTTTACCTACATCTTTACAACCCTCTTTTCCTCCTCCAATCTTTGAAATAAATATGATCTGAGTATCAACTCGATTGCAAAAGGAGAAAGGAAAAGAGAAAACTGGTAGCCCATCTAGTGCACCTTCACCCACCATTCCACCTACACCTGCCCCCAAGGTAACCATCTGTGGGCTGGCTTATCCTATTTATGACGGAGTCAGACATCACTCTATGATTAAACACCTTTACTAATTTCCTCTGAAGATGTCCTTGTATGACCTAATTCAAACCTCCAAGTCTCATCATCAGACCTTCATTAAGGTCCTACAATCTATCAAAGTTCCACTAAATGATCCTACACCTGTGGCCACCCTCACCACTACACCTCAAACTTCTGACCTCATTACCTCTCCTCAAGTCTTCACCATCAGTTTCTATGACTCAGATATTTCCCCTCTACAATCAAATGATCCTGATCCCACCCTCTTCATATTTTTCTACATTAATGATACTTGTGTTTGATGCGTTATTATTGATGGAGGTACTAGCATTGATATGAAATCTTCCCATGTGTATGACTAACTATGCTTACCTACCAACAACATACATAAAAACCATGGTATGTTACATTATTTCAATGATTTCATGACTTTTTCCCTTGGCACCATCATCCTCCACATCTGTGTGGGTCCCCGCACCATTCTCGAACTATTTTATGTTCTTAAAGGGGAATTTCAATATAACTTATTGTTTGGCTAACCCTGGATTTATGCCATGGGATGTGTACCTTCAACCCTTCACCGTTGCCTAAAATTTGAATATGAAGGGCACCCCTACACCATTTGGGTGGATCCTTCACCATTTAAAACCTGTAATATGCTTTACCAACCAAATGATTTCCTTGTTCCAATAAAGGTATCAACTAGCCTAGCCAATTCATCTTCTTCTGTTGCATCATCTATCACTCCTACCGTTACACCTTCTACAGCTAGCCCATCTATTCCTTTTTCTACCACAACTTCCATAGCTAGCCAATCTACCAACCCACTTATTTCACTAATAACTGATGTCAATGCTTCTCATACTTTGAGTACATCATCCATTATTGTGCCCTAGAATATTGGCTAAGGATGAGAAGGTGCATAGGCATGCGGGACCTAATTAAAGAAGGGCACACGAGGTGAAGGTGCACATGAAAAGGTTTTAGAAGGTTTTAGCAGAACCCTTGGCATGTGCGCAAGGAAAGACATGTTTTAGACTTAGACATATTCAACATCCCAAGCTACACACGAGAAAATCATGACCCTTGTGGACAAGGTGCAAGCTTGACGACTATGGGATCAAAAAGGGAATATTCTAGGAATGCGATGGAAGGTTCTAGAATAAATCATTACAAAGAGAGGAGAGCTCAGATATGAGAATGTATGTTCCATCAGAGGGCCACTTAGACACTTTGCGACTGATCTGATACCTTAGAATTCATGGTGGTAAAGGTAGAAAAACTATATAATGAGGTGAGTGGATAACAAGAAAAGGGAGATAGAGCATATAGATACATAGAGTCATCTTGGGTGAGCAGAAGTAGTTGGAGAGAGGTGAAGCTTTGCAGAAATACCATGGAGGATTCTATGGGTTGGGATTAAGAGAATATAGGAATCATGTGACATTTATAGGGATGGTTCTGTGTTCATTTTTTTAATGTGATGAACATAGTGTATTTCTGAGACATGACTTGGATTTGTATTTTTATATGAAGGCTTGTTATGACTTTGAGGGATGTAATGTGGTTATTAAAAATATTAATCTGAATATAAGGCTCTGTTCTGAATCAAATTTGTGTTCATGATTACAATCCTTATGTATTTCCTTTATGAATGAATCAATTACATATATGCTACTTGTTATCTCTCTTTTCTGGATACAATGGGGTGAAAACTCATTCTAGGTATTCAGAATGATGCATGATTATTTTATGTTCATCTCCATTTGAATATCTATCATAATATTATGAATTTTCACAATACTCACATAAAGGATAGACTCGATGCCTATGCGTGCCTCAAGTGAGTGCCCAATGCATGGTGGGTGATAGGTCGGCATGCATAGGATTAGACTATTGGTCTGAGGGTATAAAATATGGCTATATCTTGGTTCCATTGTCGAGACCTCTTTTCAAAGTTGTGAGAAATGACATGCACCTTTGTCCTTGTGATGTGTGATGATAAATGTCTGACCTTAAAAAGTGTTGAAACATGGTTCCAGAGCATAAAGGATGAGTTTTCTCAAAGATTCAACACTAGACCTAAGTTTGATGTGCGTAGATGGGTAGAAGAGTGTAGACACCTAAAATATGCTTACACTTAGCATTTCATCCAATTCAACTAATTAATGATACTACGTTAATTCCCCATTTTTCGCTCCATTCTCAGCTGCCCATTTATGACACCTTCTTGGTCATATTCCTCCTATAAATCATCTAATTTGGTTAATATCTCTCTTATTAGCTAAACATTCCTCCTTTCGACCTTTCAGAATCTCCCTAGTTCTCTCTAGACCACTTCTATTGGCTTCCTAGGCTATCTATCAATCACAATTGGTTATCTAGACCCCTCCTAAATCTCAATGAGTCTCTAATCACTTACTAATCAAGTTTAACTAGCCTAAACCCTAGTTAAATAGCCTAAACCAAGCTTAAATAATCCTAAAACATGTTTATCCTAATCTAATCTAAAAGAGCTTTAGTCCCACATGCACCCAAATTCCAAATTCTCCCAAGTGGAAAACTATAAATACAAGGCTAAGCCTACCCATTCAGACTAACAACTTTACCCTCAAACACTTTGGAAAGGCATTAGAAACCATTTGTGATAGCTTTAAGCTATAGAACATTTGGATCTTGGCCATACTCCATTGTTAAGAGCTCCCCCATCTTGTATCCATCCACCTCCATTGAAAAAAACAACTAATCACATAATTTGATTGCTTAGAATCTAACTAGGTTCAATTTTAATAAGCTTTCATAGAGTAGAGAGTAGTATACATGTTAGTTTTTGATGTTTTTGTCAAAGTTATAATATTTTTATGTTATTTTCTCTTGTTTAGCTCTAATCTGATGGTGCATGGTTGAGTTAGCAAATCTTTGAGGTTCTTTAGCCTCACTCCATAGCTTTTACAACTTTCCATTACACACAAAGAGAATTTATACCATGAGTTGTATGAGACATTCTTCTATTTTTTTCATTAGAACTATATGAATGGATTTTAGCAAATGCATCCCATTCAAGTTGGTACTATAGATCACATGTGTGGACCTAAGATGGCTATAAAAGGCTGCAAGATGTAGATCTGACTTGGATGAGTTTTGTTGATCACTGGTGGAAGAGAGTGCTGACCAATTATACTTTAGAATATTCCATTTCTATGTATCCTTACCCATATTTTGTTGAGTTCGAGTTTCTAAGGGATCCCAGAGGATCATTTTTGTGTGTTATTCCTTTGGCTATGAAGATCTTGGTCATTACCTTGAGTTTGCAGGTGTTTCCCATGGCCGGCTAAGCTTCTCTAAGCATTGGGAGAGGAATTTAGGGTGGAAAAAGATGGCAAACATTGTGTCTGAAAAGGAAAAGGAGGAGAGACGACTCAAATATAGCAAAGCTTGTGAAAGGGAGATAGCTAGACAACAAGATGTTGTAAGTGTGATGGATCTATGGAGGCAGACATTGTGGGAAGGAGTTGAGGCTCACGCAGAGGACGTGGAACCTAAGTAGTCTATGCTACCCCATCTTGGCAAGCATGAGAGAGATTCCCCTTTAGCTTTTAATGATATTTCTTTGCAAGGAGAAAGGAGATTCATCAACACACATATGAACCCACATGACGACTAACCACTAGTGCTTGGTTTTCCAGATCAAGGGAGAAGTATTGTTAACCTAGTTGGCATTGGTGGGAGTAATTGATCTACACCTAGGAGGTATAATTTATTGTCTGGAACATCCATGGTTGCGTAAGACATTCCTGTAGTTAGAGGAATATGTGGACAAGTTGTAAGTACGTAAGGTTTTGGTATCATATTTGGGAGTGGCGCAGGACACATAACAGGAAGTCAGACAATATCATAAACCATCAGTGCGTAGTTCAGTGGGATGTTGGGAACCCTTGGTGCAACTACTTCAAGTCCTTTGGTGACTACAGGAGGTGGATATGGTAGGTCAAGACTTGGTGGATCTAGTGGATCTAGTGGAGGAGGAAACACCAGAAGGAACCAAGGCTCTAGATCAGGAGCACGAGGACCTCAACCACCCCCACAAGTATTCTTTGAAATATCTTTGCATTTATTAGACTATAGGGGTATCGAAGACACTACAGAGCATGTGCACAAGTGTGAATTACTATGGCATGTGAAAGGAGTCACTACATCGGAGAAAAAGGAAAGTCAGTTTGCAAAAACTTTGCAAGAGTACGCGCATATTTGGTATAGAAAGTATGACCCCCACCAGACGGTGGTAGACTACACTACATTAAAAATGCCTTCCTAGCAGAGTTCCATATCCCTGAGTTTGAATAGAAGAGCATCAGCTCCCTGAAGGAGATCCAATAGGGAATGGTAGAGAGTGTACGAGGGTATGGAATGTATTTCAAGACTCTTTTGTCTAAACTATCCTTTGACATTCATCCTTCTCAACATGCTCAATGGTTTTTCAAAGGATTGATAACACCATTTAGAAGGGCTCTATCACACAAGGCTTTCACAGACCCGTGTGAGGCATTGGAAGCTTCCTTGCATGCTAAATCTGTTGGGAACGTTGATACTAGTGTTAGTCCTTTTTTGGAGGATAAAATTATTGTAATGGCCAAGCAGTTAGAGAATTTTTCTGCAAATTCATCGCATGAGGTTTGTAGTGGGCTTTTTTGTATAGACTGTGAAGTGGAGGGGCATACAAAGGATAGTTTCCCTCAGGAATTGGTACGTGCTATGGTGATAGACTATGAGATTTTCCATGGGGAACATGATGCAAGTAGGTGCCCTCTACTATAGCATGTAATTCATAAGAATTTTTCTTACTATTGCAAGATCTATACCTCTATGACCCATGATACCAAGGATTACATACTGATTGATTAGATCCATGAAGTTATTGATTTGGTTGTGTGCCAAACTAGCCTTGCAATCAGTTCTAAGGATGATGATCTTTGTTATGAAGGACGTGTAGATGGAGGAGTGCATGGAAGAGGTTTTTGTGGAGGATTTCATGGTCATAGTAAGTGCAGTGGAGGACGAAGTGAATTCCCATGAGGAACATGTTATAACTGTGGATCTACAGAGCATTACAAACATGATTGTTCTGATCTGTTATAATGCTCATGGTGTGGAAAGAAACATAAGTATGAAGAATGTCCAGAGCTCTAGAAGCATATGAACTAATAGCACCGTAAGGAAAAATGTGCTAGGATGGTGAGCATCAAGAAGGCCGATTAGCAATGGATGCCAAGAGTGGCACGTGAGTTAGGGTTAGAACCTGTACTACTGACAAAAGGAGTAGAGGCTATGATGGTGAGATAGAGGACACTAGTTTCAAGAGAGGAAGTGATACATGGAAAATACCTGGACCCTATGCATCAGAAGGAGGTGTATTAATAAATTATAGCCGTGATTCAGAGTTTGCAAGGGGAGATCTAATGTCTAAAGTATAAATCAAGGAAGTTAGAGTAAGGGAAGAATTCCAAGGCTCTAAAGGATGACTTAGATGAGGTAAATGAAGTATGTAGGATGTTAATGTAGGAGAATATTATTCCTTTTCTTGGAGAATGGCTGAGAGATAAATTACACGCACCGAAGCAGAGCGTAAAAGCTAGATTTTGCATGTAAACCTTCCTCCTCACAACCTTGACTATGATAAGGAGATTACATTGAATACGGTTATTGATAGATGGCTTCTAAGTAATATCTTCATTGACATAGGAGTAAAGTTCAATGTTCTCACTTTATATGCCTAGCATCAAATGGGAAGGCCCACATTATAGCCATCTTTGAATGTGTTGTATATGGGTAGCAAGACTAAGGAAATACCAATTGGAGTCCCGAAGGATGCAGTTATCACCATTCAAGGGGCCAAGTTCACTGGAGACTTTGAAGTCTTGGTGCTCACCGAGGAAGAAAACTTTCCAGCGTTGCTTAGGCATCCATGGTGTTACAAGAACAATGTTGACCTACAGTTTAATAAGGGGTATATCAACTTTAAGAATAAGGAAGAAAGGGTGATTATTCCTTTGACAGATGGGAAGTCGGCACCCTATACTGAGCCCTTAGGAGAATAAGTCCTTGACATAATCTATGTGTGTTCCATCAGAGATCCTGAGATAATTCACCCCATGGAGGGAGTTATCCAGTTTGAAGATGCTCAATCCTTGAGTGAAACCACTAGTGTGGCATGCAACAATCGGGCACATGTGACCTATGAGTTGATTGGGTGATAGTTGAGAGGATCTATAACAAGGGTGACAAAGGCACACTCATACAAGCACCTAGGAGGAAAGAAGTTTCCAAGTTACTCTCGAGGAGCATATCCTGAACTTTTCTTGCATAAAATAAAGGCTCAATGGAAGAATGAGGACGAGAGGAGGAGAATACTCAATTATAACCTACTTGAAATTATGGAATGTTGGTGGGATATACATCAGGAGAACCTCCTAGAGTGGAATGAGGTAAGAATCAAACTTTCTATAAGGTTCTGCAAGAGCAATGCACCTACTGTCATACAAGACTACCATGGTAAAGAGACCGCCTCATTTCATATCCAAGCGTGTGAGAAGGCATGGATGGGAAGTGTAAAATCATTAATGCCTTCATTATGGGTACACAAGTTGTAATCAACCTTACAAGGTTATATGTGCACTTGGTATATTCATTCAGAGATGCATCATTAGACAGGTAATTAGTAGGAGTTGGCGGTTGATCTCATTCGAGCTTTTGAGTATAGGAGTATAAAGCCATCAGTGGATAAGGCACTACAGGTGATCTAGCACCTTACGATGGGAGATAGTTTTATGGTAGAAGATAGGCTACTGGAATTATTGGGTGAGCCTTACTTGGAGATGTGCCTCAATGAAGAGGAATCAAAGGAAGTATAGCTTGAGCATGCATGTATGGAAAAAGAAAAAGGGAAAATGGTATATGTAGTTGAATGTGAAGAGATGGAGACTTTGGGTGTTAACCATTTGGAAGGTATGCACGAGGTCATAGATAGTGCTGATGAGTGAGAACATGCCTACCTTGATCTCTTGAAAACAAAGAAGTTTAACATTGGAATAGAAACAGAACCTAAGGAAGCTATCATTGGGGACTATTGGTCAAAAAAAAAAGTTTTAAAGGTCATTGATTTGTTGTGTGAGTTCCAATATTTATTCCCTCATAGTTACCATGAACTCAAAGGCGTTCACCATTCCTTGGGGGAGATGAAGATCAAGTTAAAGGAAGGTGTGCACCTGATTTGAAAGAGGCCTTATCAGATGAATCCAAATTTTTGTGTATGGGTCGAGGAAGAAATAGACAAGATGATAGCATCTGGTATCATTGAAGTAATGGAAGAATCAAAATGGATAAGGCCAATGGTCATCAATATCAAGAAGGATGGAAGGAGTATACAGGCGTGAAGTCTACTCTTTCATGGATGGGTTCTCAAGGTATCACCAAGTCAAGATTACAAAGGAAGACCAGAGAAAGATAACTTTTTCCACTAAATGGGGAAGTCTTTCCTACACGGTGATTTCCTTTGGATTGAATAATGTGACTATTATGTTCTCACACATCGTGGTACAAGCATTTCAGGACTTCATCCATAAATTTATTCAAGTTTACCTGGATGACTGAACTGTGTATGGATTAGTGAAAGACCATTGTGACAATTTAAGATTGATGTTTGAGAAATGTCAGAAATTAAGGATATCCCTCAACATTAAGAAATGTGTCTTTGCTACTCCATTTGGAACCCTGTTAGGATATTTTATATGCAAAGAAGGCTTACTAGTGGATCCCACAAAAATTGTATTTATTGTGGGATTAGGGGAGCCTACTAGTCAAAGCGCAGTGCACATATTCCTTGGGCATACCAGGTACTACAGTAAATTCTTCAAGGGGTATGGCAAGATCACCACTCTCTTGGAGGAATTGTTAAAAGACAAGAGTGGCTTTCCTTGGGGAGAGGCGCAGTAGAAGGCATTTGAAACTTTGAAGGATAGGCTTGTCACGTCACCCATACTATGTTTCCCCTATTAGGATAATCCTTTCCATGTGCATGTTGATGCCTCAAGGACAGCTATGGGAGAAGTAATAGCATAACCTGGTGAGGGAATTTTTGATCATCTCTTGTCCTTTGCAACTAGAAAGTTGACACCAACAGAAAAAAAATTACACAACTACTGAGCGTGAAGCATTGTCCATGATCTACGTGCTGCATAGTTTTAGGCAATATATGTTAGTGACACCATTTTTATTCTACATGGACCACATGAAATTAAAGTACTTAGTCAACAAGCCCATGCTACGAGGGCGCATATGTCGTTAGGTTCTATTATTTCAAGAATTTGAGTTCATAGTGATCGTAAAACTAGGAAAAAGTAATTTAGGACCTGACCACTTATCAAGGATTAACTTAGGGGAGGATGCATAAAGAATTGAGGATACCATGTCAAATGCACAACTATTTAGGTTGCAACGCATGCCATTTTACTTGGAATATATTGCGGTGTTCTTAAAAATAGGTGTGGCGCTAGAAGGGATGAAGGCTCTAGAGAGAAAGAAGTTAACAATACGCGCCACACCCTACATGGTGATTACTGGAGACCCGTATAAGCTAGGTTGTGATGAGGTTTTGCGCTAATGTGTATAAGAGCACAAGTGCATGGAAATTATGGAGGAATCACATGGTGGGATTGTAGGAGGACACTATGCAGGAAATGCTACCGCATAGGAGATTTTATTAGCAGGGATTTGTTGGAAAACAATCTACCAGGATTGTATTGAGTTTTGTAAGGCCTGTGAGTATTTTCAGTGCCTTGGCAAACCTAGAAAGAGGGATGAAATTTCCTTACGACCAATAGCAGCGTTGAACCATTTAAGAAATGGGAAATCAACTTTATAGGACCAATTTCGCTAGCTACACAAAGGAATGGTTCACATTATATCATCACTTTCACTAATTATTTGACACGATGGGAAGAGGCGGCACCTACGAAGGATTGCACCGCAACGACAGCTACTATATTTTTATGGGAGAACATAATCAGAAGGTATGGTTGTCCTTTAATAAGTTTAACAAGTGATAGAGGTACACACTTTCTCAATGAAATGGTTAGGATTCTATTAGAAAATTTTATGGTGGCCCATCACAAAACTACCCCTTATCACCCTCAAGCAAATGGAATTACTGAGGCATTTAACAAGATACTAAGTCACACTTTGACTAAGATCTATGAGGTTAGAAGATAAGATTTCGATGACAAGGTATCATTAGTTCTATGGGAATACATAACAACCTATAAGAGGTTGAACAAGACCACACCATTTCAATTGGTGTTTGGTGCGGAGGTTTTTTTACTAGTTGAATGCATGTTACCATCACTATGTATAGCGCATGTAGGAGGGTTAGCTTATGCAAAAGTGCTGGAAGAAATAATCAATAAGTTAATGTGGTTAGATGAAAGGTGATCACTTGCTAGATGGATTCAGAATACAGAAAAAGAAAGACAAAAGGCATGGCATGGTCGTCATATCAAGAACAATCAGTTTGAGGTTGGGCAGATGGTATAATTTTTTGATTCTAAGTATTTGTGTCATCCTGGGAAGTTGAAATTACATTGGTTGGGACCTTCCATCATCTCATACATCCTTGATTCAAGCACTTGCTAGTTAAAAGTGCTAGATGGAACGAGGTTACAAAGTCATTTCAATGGGAGTAGGCTAAAGCCCTACTATACATAAGTCTTCTTGGTGTTTGTAATAAGGAAGTGTTGCCAATTATCTTAGAATTTCCCTTTATGATTTTATTTTCATTTGTTTCCCTTTCTCATTGCTTGTTCCTTTCTTTTTGTTTCATTTTGTGCATTATGCACCAATAACCACATTATTTTTTCCAAGGTTGTGTACACACAGAGGATCGCACATTTGTTTTAGTGTGGGTGGAGTAATGAAAAGTATAGGCCTGTAATACAAGTTAAGTGGCCCAGTTGAAGGAGGAAAAGCGTGTAATGTTAAGAAAGCATGTAGAAGAGAGGTGGATGAGAATGGTTGGTGTCAGGATAAGGCTTTGCAGAGACCATGTATAAAGGATGAAGAGTGCATGAACAACATGGGGTAGGCAAGAACAAAAACATCAAGAAAGAGGATAGAAGAAGTGCCTTCAATGTTGTTGATGCACGAATAATAGTCTTCAGTCTGTTTGAATTTTTTCGTGCCAAAAGGTTGTCAATTTTTTGACACAGGATTAGGCATGCGGGTAAAAGTGTTTGAGGTCAGTTTTAAGGAAAAATCCACATTTAGTGTCAATTACAGTGGTAGGTATAGCATTTAATGTTGGAAAGAAGTGAAAACTATAAATACAAGGTTGGGCAAGTCATATTTTTACCTTGTGATTATGAAGTGAAAGAATCTCTCACAAAATAGGGCATCCAGAGAGGAATTTGTGCAAAGGAAGAAGAATTCAAGAATTTAAGCATGTGACTAGAGTGGATTTGAAAAATAGAAGGAAGGAGTACACGGGCATGAGGAAAGGTTGTGTGAAGGGAGCCATCTTGTGGGAGGTTTTCCTATTTAGTGTTTTAGAGCTAAAGCACGAAGATAGAAGGGTTTACTCTAGGAGTTGAGATTTGGAGCTATATTTGAAATGTAGCTGAGTAGAAAAGTAAAGTTAGAAGTTCATAGTTGATCTCAAAAGAAAATATGGCACCCAAGAAACCAACTATATCACCAAATAAAACAAAGGGAAAGGGCAAGGGAAAGTAAACCACTACTATCACGAGCACCAACGAAGAATGGTACGCAGAAATGTAGTAACCATATGGGGTGTTGCTAGGAAAAGAGTGGGAGTCACACTTGCGAAAGATGGCCATGATCAATTATAACCATCACATGAGCACAACTGTGAAGGAAATGGCATTAAATTTGGTCCATCCAGCTAACAAGAGGACGTTAGATGGGATGCCTATTTACAGCAACGAGGTGAAGGTCAAATTAGAGAAGGTTGGATTATTACAATTTTATGAGTTTCCTTACTTTAGCAATCCTAAGAACCTTTATTAATCGTTGATGGCATGTGTGCATGAGGATCAATTTTATTTTGTGGGGCTTAATATGCACATAACACCATAGCTGATATCCAAGTTCAAGGGCCTCAATTATGAATGAGATAGCTTAGATGATGATCTGAATGACAAGGAGGCTATCAAGGAGACTATAGCCACATATGACTACAAGAAGGGGTCGCGATACTTTGACATCACTGAGATTCCAGACCCTATTATGAGGATGGCTGCATGCTTTGTGACCAAGATCAATGATCATGAATGATGGACACAAGTGAACAAAGCATGCCTAAATGTATGTCGGAAGATATCAGAAGTAATAATCTATAACTTGTCTACTTTCATCATAGATGAGATTATAAGCAGTGCGCAGGAGGGAGAGAAGATATTATTCGGTAACTTCCTCCTCACCATTGTATTTTTAGATATTGGAGTGCCTGATGGGATGGAAAAGTTTTTTTGGGAGTATAATGAAGAGGATCTCTCACCAGAAAAAATATTTTCGAAGTACACTTGTGAAACCATGACGGCCACTCACAAGGGGAACTTGGAAAAGTGGTACAAGTACTAGAATCTCATGTACTAGAATCCACAGTAACAAAGAAGTAGAAGGTGATGGATGAGCTAGAATAAGAAGAAACAAAGAGTCTAGATTCCTACATTGGTGAAAATGATGATGATAATGAGCCTACAGGAGGTGAAGACCATCCAGTCTATGAGGTACATTATTCTGAGGAAGAAGGAGATGAGGAGTATAACAAAGAAGATGAGGAGAAGAATGACGAATAATAAGTTGAGGCTCAAGGCAAGGGGGTGAGTGGAGAAGTAAATAAAAAGGATAAAAGGACCCCAAGCCTCACAAAGGAATAGGTAGAAGAGGCTGGGGAAAGAGAATTTGTGGGAATCATCAAGGACCTGGTAGAATAAGAACTAGATAATGGCATAGATGAGGTGCTGAAGGAAGTTGAGGAGGAAAGCGTAGAAAAAGAATATGGCAGCATTAGGGGAGATCCCCGTTTGGCTGTAATCTTTCCAAGGGCCGCACACACAAGGAGGAAGATCATAGAAGTAGCACAAGGTCAAGGAATGGGCTACATCAATGATCCAAATAAGGTGTTTTGCATGCACTTCCAGAGCACCGTACCAATGGAACAACTCTTGGCCATGGCTTCATTTGATGAGGAAGGTGCATACCCTCAGGTGAGGAAAATGTTATCATGGGCATTTGAGTCCCACATTAATGAGCCCAAATTTTAAATAAGCCAAGGAGCATTGATGAAGGTGCCAGAAACAAAAGTAATAAACCCCTTGGTGAATGCTCAACAATTATCAAATGAGAAAATTTGTAATGCACTCAACAAAGTTTAAGTTGAGGTTAAAGCCAATCTCTTCAGAAGAAATGATAGAGTGAAGTTCCTAGAGGTATAGTTGGAGAAAAAGGAGGAAAAGATCCTTGAGAAAAGTAAGGACCTAAATCAGGAGAAGCTAATCAACACTTAGTTCAGGCACGAGTTAAAAGATGAGAAGGTAAGGGTGCATGAGCTATACAAGAAAATAGAGATTATCATGGATGCCATCGTCTTGAAGCATCCATACTTAAAACCACCCACGAAAAAATATGGATCAATCTTACAGTTCCTAGAGGACTTGACCTACATACTCACTATGGAGAGGTGGCCACTTGCCTTAGAATCCATAGAAGAGGTGTTGGCGTGGCAAGAAAAAGAGGATAAGATGAAGGTTGTAGAAATTGTTATCAGTACAAGAAGATCCTCGCCAATGAAAAATCCACCGCGCAAGTTGCTAAAGATTCCTATGATAATTGCATGGATAGGGATAGAGTGGAAAGTATCTTGGTTGCCACCCATGAGATGGAACTCAAGGAGTTCTAAGAAAATAATAAGGGGAACATAGCTAAGCAAGATAGAATCTAATCTGAAGTGGAAAAGAAATCAGAGGCCATTGAGACCTTGTGGGGCTTAATCAAGAACCAACTGAAAGAATTATACCCTCAAATCACTCAGAGGATGGACGTGCTTGAGGATTTGGGAAAATAATTAGAGGGGATTGTGGATAAAATTAATTCCAAGGGAGAAGGTCTAAGTTTTGAGGAGGTAAGTGCCCTAGTAGGTGACCTCTGTCAATAAGAACAGGATGAGGTTGATGCATGGGATAAGTTGGAGGTATATTTGAAGAAGGATTTCCCTCTCCTCCTTCAACAATGATCATGATTCCCCCCATTCTTTCTATATTTTCCCCCAATTCTTCACTTTGTTCTTCATTCAAATTTTCAGATCCCATTGCATTCTTTGTTCATTGAAGAAAGTGTTTCTGAGGAAGGAGAACAGGCATAGTGTGGGGTGATATTGGGCCCAGAAATATTAGCTAAGGATGAGAAGGCATGTAGGCTCACAGGACCTAATTAAAGAAGGGTGCGCAAGGTGAAGGCATGTAGGACAGGGTTTTAGAATGGTTTAGTAGAACCCTTGGTGTGTGCATAAGGCAAGATATGTTTTGGACTTAGCCATATTTAGCATCCCAGGTAGCACATGAAAAAATCTTGACCCTTGTGGATAAGGTGCCATCCTGACAACTGTGGGATCAAAAAGGGAATATTCGAAGCATACGATGGAAGGTTCTAGAAGACATCATTGTAAATATTGGAGATCTCAAATCTGAGAATGCATGCTCCATCAAAGGGCTACTTGGAAACTTGGTGAGTGATCTACTACCTCAGAAGGCATGGTGGTGAAGGCAGAAAAACTATATAATAAGGTGCATGGATAGCAAGAAAAGGGAGATAGAGTGTAGAGAGACATAGATTCATCCTGGGTGAGTGGAATTAGTTGGAGAGAGGTGAAGCTCTACAGAAATACCATAGAGGATTCTATGGGTTGGGATTAGGAGAATATAGGAATCATGGCATATTTAGAGGGATGGGTCTACATTCATTTTTGTAATGTGATGAACATAGTGTAGTTCTTATATATGACTTAGCTCCGAATTTTTATATAAATGTTTATTATGACTTTGAGGGATGTAATATGAATATAAGGCTCTTTTCTAAATCACATATGTAATCATGAGTACAATCCTTATGCATTTCCCTTACGAATGAATCAGTTACATGTACGTTGCTTGTTATTTCTATTTTCTAGATAAAAAGGGGGTGACAACTTGTGCTAGGTCCTCAAAATGATGCATGAATATTTTATGTTCATCTCCATTTGAATATCTGCCATAAGATTATGCATTCTCACAAGACTCATATAAAGGATAGAATCGGCACCTACGCATGCCTCGGGTGAGCACCCAGTACCCGCGGGGTGATAGGTCAACACACATCGGATTAGATTATTGGTCTAAGGGTATAAAATATGATGATATTCATTCCTACTACCCAAGTCCCGACCTCCAATCCCTTGGTAGGTGTTTTTCAATGCCTTTCCCTGGGGGATTATCACCTATACAACATAGACACATTCCTTACTCCTCAGCAGTATGGAAACCTTCACCAACACCCACTTTACAACCTTCATGTAGGAGAGGTTTTTCCATACGTTCCTCCCTACCCAACCTGACATATGGGGGACTCGACACTTTTTCATATTCTCTTGAACCACTTACCCAAACCTGGACTTTCTCATCTGACTTCCAATACCTCACCAATCACCACTTCATCCACACTTTTATTCATCAATGTGCCTAGAAAGGCTTCATCTTTGGTCTTTATGAGCACTTTAGTTACACAATTATACCTTACACCACCCAAAATCACAAAGATCATTGTGGTATTAGATTTTCTATAACACCTATTCCTAAGAAGGCTACAATTGACCTTGTAGAGGAAGATAATCCTTTCCCACCCAACTTACCTACCACACCACCTTTAACCATAGAGTCCATGGATCTAGAATCCATCCCTCCTAAAAAAAATTCATGAACACCATTTCTTTGGGACCTCTAACCTATCATCTTGATGGTGAAATGCCCTCTTCCCTTCCTCTTCTTTATTCTTACATGTTAAATGATGACACACCTTCTATCAATGTCATGCAATGTCAAGATGATGATTTTATTATCACCTATCTAGGTGCAGATGATTCTTACATTCACCAATCATTACCCTCTGAGACACAAACCATGCTGAATGAATCAACCATAGAGATCAATATTCACACTCAAGATGACCCTCAAATTCTAAAGATAGGCCAATCTTTATATTCTACTAAACAAGAAGCCTTCTCCTCTTTCCTTCAAGATCATAGCAATGATTTTTCTTGGTCTTATGCCAATATGCCCAATATTGACCTTAATATCATGGCCCATAATATCATGACTATCCCCAATGCCAAACCTATGAAACTGAAGCTACGAAAAATGCATCCATGCATTTCCCTTCTTGTGATGGAAGAACTACAATGCCTTCTTTCTATTTCCTTCATTCGACCCATTGATTATCCACAATGGGTTTCTAATATTGTTCTTATCACTAAAGTGACAAGGGGACTCCACATCTACATGGAATTTTGTGACATTAACCTTACATTCCATAAGGATAAATTTCATCTACCTAGAATTTACCAACTCATTGATCTTATAGTCTTCCATGAGATGTTATCGCTTATGGATGAATTCTTGGGTTATATTCGAATATTACTCGCTCTAAAAGATCAATGTAAAACTACCTTCATCACCCCTTAGGGGACCTTCTATTATCATGTCATGCCCTTTGGCTTGAAATTCACTGGTGCCACCTATCAGCATGATATGACCTATATCTTCCATTATATCATGTATGATATGTTGGAATATTATGTCGACGACCTTCTTGATAAGTCTAAAACTCATGTTGAACACCTTGTAGTTCTGAAAGTCATATTTGATCATATCATCCAATATTACGTTTGTCTTTGACCAAAGAAGTGTGTATTTTTTGTTCTCTCCAGAAAAATCCTTGGTTTCATTGTCTCTTTGTGGGGCATCAAATTTGATCCCACTAAAATCAAGGCCATTCTTGAGATCCCTCCACCTATTAACCTTCAACAACTTCATAATATGCAAGGAAAATTACAATCCATTCGACGGTTTATTTCCCAACTTTCCAACTGATGTCACCCTTTTCATCATCTCCTTAAAAAGGATGTCTCCTTCACTTGGAAATATGAGTCCATAAATCTTTTAAAGCATTGAAGAAATACCTTCTTCAGCCACCTATGCTCATCCCACCTAAAGACGACAAACCTTTTTACCTCTACATTTCTAACACTTACCTTTCCTTTGGTATCATGCTCGCTCATTGTGATGAGTAAAATAGGGAGTAAGTGGTTTATTACATAATCCATACTCTTTTATACTATGAGACTAGGTACATTCATGCATTGAAAAGCTTTGCGTAGCCTTGGTCTACGTGGCCACCAAACTTTTCCACTACCTACTTAACCACAAAACCTTCATCATCATGAACAACTAACCCTCTACATTACATGTATGCTAAACCTTACCAACAGCTAACACACCGCATGTTGGATCATGCTCCTTGCAGACCTAGACCTGGAATTCATTCACCAAGAAGTCTCTAAAGGGAAAAACCATAGTTGATCAACATAAAAAAACTCCTTTTCCTAGATATCAATCTTCTAACTTTGATTTTCCCGACCAAGCTATCACCACCCTCTCCCTTGATGATATTTTCTACTAGATGACATTATTCTTTGACATATCCAAAGTTCAATGTAGGGGAGGTTTGGGGGTCATCCTCATTCCTTTTGATGGTGAGCCTATTCCTTTTTCCTTCAAACTTGACTTCAATTACACTAACACCATGGTTGAGTATGAAGCACTTGTGCTTGGGTCTTCAAACTACCATTACCCTAGATGTTAAATCCATAAATATATTTAATGACTCTTAACTAGTGGTTGTATACCAAGTCAATGGTTTATACTAGTGTCATAATGAGGATACTTCAAAAGTATAAACATCAGGTTGACATACTTTTTCCCACTTTTGATCACTTCCTCATTCAAACCACTTTGCGATCCACTAAAAAATTTGTGGATACCATGGCTTGTCTCACTTCTCAAATACATGCCTCACCTTTGGACTCCAAAACCTATTTATCACAGTATAATGGTTGCACTCACCCTCTTATATTATCTGTGGCATATATTTTTTGGGAAGAATCGAAACCAACCCACATGACATTTGGTATAAGTGGTTTGCTGACTACCTCTCCCTTTCGATCCTACCTCCAGATCCCACTCGTAACATACGAATAAGAGTCCTTCATCAAAAGTGTCTCTCATTATGTCATCATGGAAGATGTGCTCTACAAATGTGACTTTGATGGTATCCTCCTGCGGTACCTCACCAGTTTTGAAATCCCATGCACCATCAAAGAAATTCATGAATGGATTTGTGGGGGACATTTTAGTGGCCTTGTGGTCGTAAAACGTATCCTTTTCCTCAGATATTAATAGCTAAACCTTAACCATGACTGTTGTGACTACATCAAATGTTGTGTGAAGTATTAGCCACATGCTAACCTTCACCACACACCTAGTCACAGCCTACAAGTTTCCAGAGACTTTTTTCCCTTCTCTCAATGGGGGTTTGGATCTTATTAGAGAGATTAACCCTCATTCCTCTCAACGTCATCGCTGGATAATCATAGTGATTGAATATTATACTAAATGGATGTAATCCATTCCTCTCATTTATACCAAACCTGAAAAGATAACTAAATTTATTAACCACCATATCATTTTTCGTTTTGGTGTTCCTCATTACCTCATCACTCATAAATGAAAAAAAATTAAAAATGAAACCTTACATAAATTGTGTGATAATTTTCGCAGCCAACTCATTTTTTCTTCACCATATTACCCGCAATCAAATAGTCAAGCTGAATTTTCTAACAAAACCCTCAACAAAAATCTTATGAATGTTGTCGATGACACTAGTAAGGATTGAAATACACACATTCCTTTCACCTTAAGGGATTATTGTACCAGTATTAGAACCTCTACTAACACCACACCTTTCTCTTTGGTCTACGATGTAGAGGCAGTCCTACCTCTTGAAGTCCAAATTCCATCTCTTCGTATATCACTTAAAGATATGCTTTCTAAGGATAATTTTTTCAAAGAACGTTTGTTGCAACTTAAGATTTTGGATGATCACCATTTAAATGCTCTCAACCATCTCCAAATCTACCAAAAATGAATCAAGCGAGCCTATGAAAAATATGTTAATGAGTGAAATTTCAAGATCGACAATCTTTTCCGAAAATAAAATCAACATGTGATCAAAATGGAGAAAAGAAAATGAGGAAAGTTTCCCCCTTATTGGCTTGGACCGAATATTGTTACCCATACCTTGGATTAGGAGCTTATTGTTTCTCTTCTCTTGAGGGTAAACCCAAACATGAGCCCTTAATGCCTTGCATCTTTGACTGTTCTATTGTTGAATAAATTACCACATCAATTTATGTCACTTATATGTTCGTCCCTTGAGAAAACCTCTCCGTCCACCTACTGCTTTTAAGGACCAATGACTTAAAAATAATTGTGTGATTATCCATCACCATTCAGCCTTATCTTAAATATGAGTACCAAAAATTTACTCATGGCATGATTCTCATGGATTCTTTTCATCCTTCATAGGATGAAATCCCATGTTTGTTTTTCACTTAAATCCCCTCTTTCATAGCTAAACTTTTTGTGTTATGGTTCTTCCTTCATAAAAAGAGGCCTATACTCCTTTATAGTCTTGTCCGTGACTTGAAGTACAAAATAATGAAAAAATAAAAATCTTGGATAACCAAAAGTCTTTACCCATTGAGTCAAACTTCTTGCAAATAGATGATTCCCTTGAAAGGACATCTATGTCTCTCTCTTGTAGCTATAAGTAGACTTCTCCCTCGAAGGACATCAATAAAAGGTCAACCACCTACTGTACTTAGTCTATCAAAAAATAATAATAATATGTATTTTTCAAAAGAAAAAATTATCTTGTATCTTCCCACATCAATCAACTTCACGAAGACCTCAAGGAGAATCTATTCATCCCAATATAGACTTCTCGCATCGATCAGTCTATACAAATAAAAATAAAAAAGTCAAAAATAAATACAAAATTTTGGTCATGGACTTGCCTATTCTGGTTTTGGGTATCTTGTAGAAGGGGCATGATGTCCCACAACAAGGTTACACTTAACAAACCAATCCACCTACCTTCTAGTTATTATCTTCTAATTCAAATCAAGGGACGTGGCGTGTATTTCTACACATTGTGATCATGCAAATTCTTTCAACTCTAGACTATTGATCATGCAACATATCTAGGGATTTGTGTTCAAAAAGTCTATTTGTATGATGATTATGGTCCTTTCCAAATATGGGCATGACCACATCTTTTGGTTTCTTATCTATTTACTTTTTGTTTCTTCAACAAGACAAAACCATCGATATTGAATCAACTATAACACCTTCATCTACACCTATGCCTAATTCACCTTTCCTATTACCTATTCACCATTCCACCTTACATGTTTTCAAAACATGCCTTACCCAACCAACTTGCCTATCCACCTTAACTACTCACCTTACCTAACCCAATCTTATCCTTCCCTGGTTTATGGGAGAACTGCATCATTATGAGGCCCCTTTTGTAAGGTCTTTATAGGAAACACTCCAAGGGCATTGGGCCACTTGGAGGTTAGCTTGTCCAATATTTTCCCCACCATTTTATCCCCATAAAAAAACGTAGTTATTTATTTTACATAAAAATAATAACTTGGAAATTAACACAAAACAAACCAATCATCACCCATACACATCATCATTTACTTTCCATAATACCAATAACATTAGAAATTAAATCAAACAATAATAAACCATACCTAGATCTAATTTCCATAACATAAATTTAATGGAAATAAAGTTAAACCATGCAAATAAACTCAACCATGCCTACATAGCTAGTTTCCATAAAATCAATAACTTGGAAATTAAACCAAAATGTCTACACATCATCCCATATCATCAACAATTGGGAATAACAAACCACAACACATACCATGCCTAATCATCTAGTTTCCATGACATCAATATGATGGAAATGAAGTTAAATAACATAAATCACCATAAACCAATCATGCCTAATCATCTAGTTTCCATAACATCAATATACTGGAAATACAATCAATCATGCACATACATACATCACTCAAATAACATGCCTACAAATCTAGTCTCCATAATAACAATACAATGGAAATGAAAATGAAACATAACATAATGTCAATGCCATCATCTATATACTTGAAATTCTGTATGTCAATACAAATGTATATACAGATATAAATAAGTCTCTCCAAAAATCTCATGTACATCTCACATCTTCGGCACTCAGGCCAATATATATAAGTCAAAAATGAAAAAATCTAACATCTCCATCATCTGTCTCATCTCTAGGAGGGCCCATAACCTCTGCTACTCTCTCTTGTCCCCTCGTTGGGCCTCTGTCCCCTGCGCTTGTCACCTCTCTATGGCCCTGCCCATGCAATCAGTGGCTCCCTAAATTACTGTACTATGGGTCTGTGAATTGGACCTCTCACTGGCTATCTAATGGGCTCTATAGGTGGCATAGCTAACAAAAGGGATACCAATCTATGTCAAATTGATCCTCATAGTACCTGGAATCCACCATAACCTCCTTGTACTTGTCCATAGATATCACCCTGTGGAGGTTCCATCTGCTCTAACTGGAACCTGTTGTGGACCTTGTCCCAGTAATAGAGGCCCATGTACCTCTACCTATGGCTATGGACCCAAGGTGGTGGTACCTGAACTAATGGACCCTACCCTATGACATATGCATGGTTATCCTATTCCCTTTGCTACTACAAATTACATCTGTAACATTGGCCACCTGTGCTTATAATGTAATAACCTAGGCCTGTAATCCTACAACTTTCCCCTCGTCACCCACCTACACCACTTCCTGTGTGTTGCTAGCTATCCCTGTAAGCTAGCCACCTATGTGCTTGAGCCCCTAATAGTTTCCCCTATAATGTTGTGACCTAGCCCTATAGGGTACAACCACCTATCCCTTCTAATCTATCCCTCTCAACATAATAGTAGATCAAATCAGGTTGTCCTGACCTCAGAGGTTCTACCTGTAGTTGGGATATCCACCACTGCCTATATCTCATCAGTATAGCCTACATCGTATTTCCTCCTATATTCCACCTACTCCTCTACCCCTGCTGAATCTTCCAGATGTGGTGGAGATAAAAGTCTCTCCATGTCATCCTTGTGGTACTGTGGGAAGGGCAGGATGCACATCCTTCTTGTAGCCCAAACTGATGACGTTTGACCCGGTCGACCAATTATCTCATGCTCTTAGGTCTATGTCATCTATATCCATCACACCAGATTGTAAACCTACCAACTCCTCTACCATACCTCCAAATGAAGGGTAACCAAGATATGGCCTCCAAAAAATATTAACTGTTGATATCCCATCTAACACATGCCTATAATATGTCACATCCCGTGACCACGTCCACCCTTGCATGTTCCCCTATTTGTATCCATTGTCTAAATCTTGCTCTATAAACCCCTTTATACCAATCCTATTGTGGAAGGTCTTCTAGATGTAAACATACTATATGCTCATAGGCCCAATAGTGAAGAAGATAGGTGCAACACAAACCAAACCGCTGAATCCTCCTATATGCCCATAACTCCATGTATAACTATACTAGGTATGTTGGTGCCCATGCAAAGAAAACCCTATCCTAAATCATATCCTCTAATACTCCCATCAATTCCCATGGAAACCTCCACCCTCTGAGTCTGGGAGTGTAAACGAAGCAATCATCACCATCATCAACACCACAGGTCAGGTCTCCTGTGGTTGTGCGGCATACATCTCACCATAGCTAATGCTCACAATGTGATAAGAAAAATCTCCCATGGCCTCTCCAAAACCTATAACCATAGGATCAAATGACTCATCTAAAGAGATATGATACAATGAATCCCCAATAATAGGTAGTCTCAGAATCCAGTAGATGCCCTCTAAAGTGATAGTCCTCTCCTTGATAGGTAGGTGGAATGTGTTGGTCATTGGGTCCCATCTATCGATGAGGGTGACCATCATGTTATGATCTTAGACAATTTACATCTGTACCATCTAACAACACCCAACCCAACATCCCTCATGTGAGCCCACTCATCCTCTATAACACTGGGTCTCATATGAACTAATAGGGGTGGTAGTCTATCTCTCATCATCTAGTTATTGTCATTCCTGCATCATCAACATTCACACATGTTAATCATTTACCCTTGGATCTACATCCTACCTTTCCTTACCATTTATTCAACCATTACCTTTCCTTCAATACCTACTTCTATGTTTCTTTCCTTCTACCCACCTTTACCCAACCTGCTTTCCTGAAATCCATTCTCCCTAGCCTAAACATCTAAACTTTATTTGTGTCATCTATTCCCCCCTTTCACCTATCAACCTAACTTACCTCATCCATCTTGCACCCATCCTACACTATTGACCTATACCTTTAATTTTTCCCTACACCTTCTCATTGCTTCCTACCCACCCTTACCATGCCTAAACCCAATCATTCCTACCTTAGACACTCATCCATTACCTTTTGACTCCCTAATTTACCCTTCTCAAAATCTTTGGTCACTTTTCACAGTGACCGGTATCAGTCACCCCAATCGATATTGGTCCCCTTTTATTCCTTCCAACATGTAGCCTCGAATGTCAGCTGATAGCCAACCAATCTAGTTACTGGTTCCTAGCCCTAGGGCCAAACCCCACATCCCAATTTCCAAAAAAATATAAAAACACCTAATCTACCACCCCAAAAACCCAAATTACCTCTACATGCATTTTCACCCCTAATTAAACTAGTTACACCCTCCCCATACCCAATTTCACCCAATTTTACCCAAAATTTCAATCAAATTTCACAAATCACATTCTTAAATTATTCTACCTTATTTTTCACCAAAAACAACAATGGATCTCAAATCCTACCTCTACTCGATGTCACCTCTGTGGTGGGATCTCTGGAATAGGAATATGACCTCCACCTAAGACCTCTCCTACCTTTGCCATGTCTAAATCAACCTCCCAGCTCTCAACTAATCAAATCGATCAGGTAAGATCTCGTGGGTCCCAAAAACTCCACTCAACAACTACTAACTTCTCGCCAAATCACCTCTCTCAGTCTCTCTATCATTTTCCACGTGAATATGCTCTCTCTCTATTCATTTTCAAAAATTCAAAAGGTTCAAATGAACCTTTTCCATGAGGAATTTTACGTTTAACCCAATTATTAGGCTGATCGACGTCAGTCTGGTCATGCCCTACATGACAGGCATCGGTCACCCTTACCGTCATCAGTTACCTATAAACTAGTATCGGTCACCTTGATTAAACCATTTTTCCAAATTTTCCCAAATTTTTGTTACAATATGTCATTTTCTTATTGCCACAACCTTACCACCACCCTACAGGCTTACCTAATAGCCCTACCAACCTAGTCACACTCCCTAATTATACTTAGGGGCACATTTTTTCCTACACCTCATCTCTTACCCACAACCTTACCTATAAACCCACAACAACCTCACCCATTTGACACTCAAATTCACTTACTTGTTGTACCTTGTCGATGATGCTACTCATGTTGTTTAGCTTACCGACCTTGCCTTTCCTTATGTCTGTGATGTTTATCTCAACTAGAAAAAACCTTTTGGTGCTTCGGAACACACCTATGCCCCATTCCTACACTTAGCCTCATTATGTTTCTAGGAGCACTTCCTATACCTTGGATACCTGGACCATATCAACCTTGTTTGGATAAACTATTGACCTTTGACAATGTACAGTTTGTGATCTCTTCAACCTAGTGCCTTGTCACATTCTAGATGTGTGTGTGCATTTGAATTCCCCCACCTATTACCCACACCAATATCACCATTTCCTATACCTGCACACTTACCTCATTTTTCATCACCTACCACTTTATCAAACCCATCACCAATTCTTTCCTACTCCTTCATCAATTCCTAGTTTGAGGGGGATCACCTCTACCCATACCTGGGGCAACCACTCCTATTTTTTTAATTGTCATCTCACTTATCAATACAAGCTACGTGACAAAATAGGGGAAAATGTAGACACCTAAAATTGGGTCGCAACCCTCTAGGCCCCTTCTTCGACTAACATACACATCTTATCATGACCCCTCCACACATTATTATTAATTTAACTACCCATATTAAGTTAATAATTCCCTCACCTTCCACCTCACCTCTCCACCTGGACCCTTTCCAATCCTATTTATTAACCTATAATAAGTCATTTCCTTCCTTAACTAACTATGACTTCTTCTAAACCTAACTATGAATTATTCTACACTTCTACCACCAATTTACCACTTCATTTAGTGTCATTCCAAACTCCTACTCCATAAAAAATATTGACCAATGCCAAAAATGGAGAGAAAAAGATTAGTTTTGGAAAATATGACCTTTTCTCCCTAACCAATGCCAGATGGTTATTCCTCTAGCCGACACAGTCACCTAATCGCCATTGGTTCCCTTAAATAAGGAATTCCAATCCTTTACTTGGGGTTCTTCATCCATCTTGGATTTCAGGCAGTTTTGGCATTGGTATTATTGACCATCCAAGCGACATCACGATGAACCAAAGATCATTACCAACATTCAAAAACTTCACCAAGCATCAATAGTGTGTTCTAGAGCATTGGATCAATCACAAGGAAGTACATAGCCTTCTGTCGCTACTACATGGGATCGATACTTTTCGCTCTTTCAACCAAAACCATTATTTGTACAAACAACCTTCCAACCTATGTAAGTAATAATCTCTACCTTGTGATTGCTTTTCGTATTTTGGTTTTTAATCATTTAATTTCTTTCTTTCACCTTCTACCTCTCACAGATCTCCTTCATAGCACCTCTACCCAACCACCTACCAATTGAACCTTGTACTCTTCTCAAATAACCTATTTTACCATCTCTGAGTCTTCACATAAATCCTACCACCTAGCCTAAGCACTCCCAACCCTCTGTGCAATCACACTCCTAACCAACCCATTTTAAGCTTCTCATCTAATTTCCCCTACCAATATAGGTCACCTAACCAATTGGCAATAATTACCAGGTACCAGACATCGATCACCCAACCGATACCAGACTCTATGACTGGTAATTTATCTCAGACCAATGAGCTCATTACTCACCCAACACCTTCCTAAACCTCACCCAATCTCACCTAGAAGTTCCTAAATGCCTCTACCACACCTACCATCCTTGGAAAACACCCTAACTTTCCCCTACATTTAGTGGTATATTAAATATTTATTTTAAATCTAGTTTTTTATTAGTATATGAGATACCCAAATCGTATTATTACAATAGAACCTTTCTTGTATTGTCATTTTTTTTACCTTACGCTATTTTTAAACAATGGATTGATGGCCTTTCTAGGAAGTATGACACTTCCCAAATATAGCATACGCTAGGTAGTCTATTTTCATATACTATTTAAATCTATTTGGTGGTGTTATTGTGCTTCTACATGTAGTCCTTCCTAGCCAAAAAATATCTCTTCACGAACAACCTAGTCTTCTACAATGCAGTGCACAACCTTCTTCGACTTAACAAAGGTATTCCCCCTCACCTCACCTTTGAAATAGAGGGTTTGAAGAAGTGTAAGTTGAATCATTAGTCTCTATTAGTTATGGTAGAAATATATGAGAGATCATAACATCATAAGGTGGTTTAGTTGGTGTTTGATCATCTTGGTGATTTGTATCCTCCTTTTGGAGTTGGTGCTTCACAAAATTAGGGGTTTGTGCTCCTTATGGGGTTGTATCTTTAGTAAACTAGGGTTTGGTGCTCCTTGTGGGGTTGGTGCCTCACTAAATTTAAAACATATAAATATAAATATTTTGTTTCAATAGTTTTTCTTCCCCTTGAGAGTTTCCAACTTATATATTGTGTCTTGTGTTGATTATATTGCTCATAGTTTCTTATATATCTGATATTTGATTGTGTGCACCTATTAATGGCTGGTTAAATGGTTTTGAGTTTTGAATAAAAAAGATGAAATCTGATTTAAATTTTTATAAGGACTGATTCACCCCCCCTATAAGTCCATTTTTATTCCAACAAACCTTTATAAGGATTGGATCAGATCTAATTCATATGTTGCCACCAAGATCTTAGCTAAAACCCTCACTGGGGATGTTTTGGATTGGTCTGATACCTTACCTCCTAAATCCATAGTTGAGATACATTCCTTGGTAACAACCTTAGTGAATGAATCTCAGTATCATGACTTACTTGATAATAAAATTAACACCTTCATCAGTTGTCAACAATATGAAAATGAATCAACACAAACCTTCATTAAACATTGGAAGACCATAAATACATGAGTTGAACATAACATGCCTAGTGATAGCATTTTCCAAATTTTCCTACAAGATCTTGAACCTCGCCTTCAATAAAAGGTGAGATATTTTTCTACCACCTCTCTATAAGAATCCTTTGAAAAATCTATAAGGTAGGATTACCTCATGAGAGAGTTTGATGAATTTCCTCCTAAGACATAACCCAATAAATAATTCCAGAGTCCTCCAAGGTCCTAAGAGCATAGAATGCAACAAATGACATGGAGTCTCTGATACTCTTCCTCTTATCAATTCTTAGAATAAGACCATATTAAAAATTGATCAACAAGATAACAACAACAAAATCAGCCTAACTATCATCAACCATTGAGTAAGGAAGAGTTGAATCTTCACTTACCTAATCTATTTAACATGATCTTAGATCCTTCTTGACCCATGTTCCTTAATGGAATGATGAACAGTAAATTCTATTGGTGGTATGGTAATTAGGGATCACTCCCATGAAGAACTATCATGTTCACTATACATGACTTCCATCAACTTATTCCCAGGATCCTAATTTGACCATGACACCATCACTTTGAAAATGTTTAAATGAAGCACTCGAAGCCTGTGATGCAGCATAGGAAAAAATATCATCATGAAGCAATTAAACAAGATAATGAGAATTTACAGGTCTTATCATAATCCTCATGCCTAACCATAATTATAGGTGAGAGTTCCAAAAAGTCAAGAACATTCTATGACTAATGTAGTTAAGATATACTATCCTATTGAAAGCATGGTTTTCCATGAATGATGTTAGGCATGTCACAACTTATCTATATCTCAAATATCACACATCATTCTAGCCTCAAACTCATAGGAGTTATGTATCCTTATAAACCTCAAAAATCATGCCTCCTAAGAAAAAAATATACCTCTTCTAAGATGTCATCATACTTCCTATGGAAAATATCCTACATAGGGCTGATGGCATCTAAAACTAATTCAACAGCTAATACAACTGCCATCATGGCCCCTAAGGAAAATATCATTGTAGGGCTCAATGGAATCTTAACACTTATTATATAGAAATGATATCTGACCCCTGTCAAAACTGAAACTTTCATAGTCGATGATCATATATGCTAACTAAGCAAGATATAGTTGTCTGAAGTATCCCTAATTACACCTTATTCTCTCAGGCTCTATGTTCTTTAGGATTCCCATCAATCTCACCCCTCTGTCACAACTCTACTCATGATGAGTAGGATCTTCTTGAAATACATTTCCTAAGCTTCCTAGAGAAATCCCTTTTCTGGAACTCATGCATACATCACCTTGCCATCACAAGTGTCTTATGGAAGCCTTATTTAATATGAACATCCCCTTTCCTCTCTTTTTGGGGCATATGCCCAAATTACATGGCTCAGAGGAAAGTATCTCACCATTAAGTGTGATGGAGCTCTCTATTAATATTGACCTTGTAACATGAATACTAAATGTTGCATTAATTTCCCTATTTAGCCTCCATGATCCATGACAAGATCTTTCTCCATGTGCAGATGAATCCACCTCTTTTCATCTCAATCTAGATTAGCCACATGCTAGGGTCATACATGTTCTATCATTAACAAAGGATATGGCATATGTGTGTTACCTCATTAAAATTTAAGTAAGGATATTGGCTACTCTATAGGATAACTTAAAATCTACATGTAGCACTTGCCAACGGTATGACATCGCTGATAGATGCCTTCTCATAGGAGTGTATATGGTTACCCATCACCATGTCTCCTATGAGGGTTTTCCATGTTAAATTCATGACTTTCAACTTTACCTTGTCTTATAATAACCTCCTAGGGTGGCCTTCGACTCATTGCATGAGAGAAGTAACTTGTTCCACTTTTCATTGTGTCAAATTTTCTCACCTAGGAGATATTTATAAGATCCAAGGGGATCCTAAACCTTAGAACTCTGAAAAAACTCCAACAAAAATGGGACATACAAACTCCCAACACTAGAAGAGTTATCTAATATCCCTTTTCAGTAGTATTGACATGCTTGAACTATCACTATAGATTCTCTTCTGCAGGTAATTTTGGTCATCCTTGAATTGGTTAAGCGTACACCTCCCAATCTCTTAGAATTCTGATGACAGGTGATCATAGATGAGATCACACTTAGAATTAATACTTCTCAATCTTCATGAACTTATTATATCCCTAGTTACCTCCTTCCTTGCAGCCTCGTTCTAGCTTAAGAAGGCACCCTTGGTTCCCACTCTCATCTCATGTACACCATAACCTCCATTAGAAAATATGGTCAAATTAGAGACTATAATCGACTATTGTGTGGTGGATACCTCCACATTAGAATAAGATGATAGTTATGCTTTAGATGATCCCCATCTAGCTAGCTATGCCTAAATTTGTGATAGGGAAGTCTTGTTTTACTAAGATATCCTTCACACCTAAGACACTCACAACATAAACATCATCCTCATATAAGAGGACTCCTCAAGTATGGTTGATACTTCTCCTAAATGTTAAGTTCCTAATCCTCAGATCACTCCCCTGACCTCTTTACCTCATACTACCCCTCCACACTATATCATCAATCTATTCAACCCATATTCCCTTATAAAATTGGATGATTATGTCGCTACTTTCGAATACGAACTCGATGACATCATGGTTGATGAACCCATCTATTGTGCCTCGATAATTAAGCCATTAATTTCTCCATCAGCATCATATTCACCCATTACATCGATGCCTTCCCCACCAACTCTCATTATCCCTCCACATCTAGTGAGACTTCCCTCCCTACCTCTTTTCCTTATGGCACCCAGGTCCCCTACAACTAGGTCATATTACACATAACATGAGGCCTCGGGACATGATGTTTCATAATGTAGAGCTTATCAACAACACATGAAGAAACTTGAAGATGAGGTCAAAATAGACCAAACTATAAATATTACACAACCTTCTCCTTTGGCTCCCTTTTTTCTCACCAATAGTATTATGCGCATATCGACACTAATTGTTGGGTTATGCATAACAAGCATCAAGATCCTGAGACCTCTTTCTGTGGTAGGAAGCATAAAACTAACTCCTCACAAAACCAACCACCTTCCCCTCGACTAACTATACCATAACCTACTTATGGGCTACCACCTCACCCTAATCATCATCCCACTATGGATGATATTCAGCATAACAATCTCACTTGACTAGAAGATTGAATTGATGGAACCCTATTTTCCATGAGATCTGAATTTCATCAGCAAGTTTCTATGTTGGTGAAATAATTTTTCATGTTGCAAATTGTGTGCTTCCACCAATGCTCACAGGGATATCCCCATCCTTCTTGTGTATGGGGAGGCTCCCCTTATTGAATGTAAACTATCCTAATTTTGTGGGGTGGCCAAATATGTTTGGGATCACATAGTAATGCTTCACTAAACCTATGGAAAAGTGCTTGTAAGGAGTACATGGGAGGAATTTGTAGCGATGAGGGATAAAGAAGAGAAATTAGGAAAGAGAGGGTTATTGTTATGAGTAGGCACTAGCAGAGTTCACACACAATAACCAAAGTAGTTCCACCTTAAATTAGAGGAAAGAAACAATGTAGGTAATTAGCAATACTAACAAACCACAGACACACAATTCTTTAAGTTCATCAATCAAGTACACCAAGTTCCTTCTTGGTTAGTCAAGATTACTATGCTCAAAAAGTTTAAGAATAGAGAGAGGAAAGAGGAAAACATGAAAAAGGGAGATTGAAGAAATGTATATTTTATTTCTTGTGTATTGGTGATGCAAAGCTCAACAACCATACAATAATCCACAATTACTACAAAAAACTAAACTTTAAATATCCTTTGGAATGGAGAATTCATCCTAATTTATAGCATTGCAAATTGACCTCGCATCTACCCCCCACACGACTCTTCATGTTCCCATTCCACTTGTGACCTTTCAATATGTCAAGATTTATAAGGAATGAGTAATAGAATGATTATAAATCCATAATATAAGTTGTCAAAGATTATATATTATGATTTTCAGAATACAAAATGTAATAACAAGAGATAAAGCAAATAGCAGGAAATAAAAGAGATAGAAGACACCATATTTAAGTGGGGAAACCTTAAGGAAAAACCCCACTATAATAAACCATTGTTTGTATTAAGATTCTAGAATATAAATTTTACCCAACACTTCCACTTCACTCCTTGGTCTCTCTTAGAATAGAAATGTTGAGAAATTTATTTCTATACAATGTAATAATAAAATCAGTTACTTAGCATTAGTTTATTAGCAATCCCGAGAGGTATTTCCATGAGTCAATAGCTTTGTTAGTCAGTCACATTGTTCCACACTTAAATTTAGAAGACCATCATAATAAATTTTAATACATCAAATTTAAAATAATGAGGGGCATACAGAAGTGGTAGATATCCCACTTGACATTACTACCCCAACACTCCCCTTAATGTTAAGTGGAGAAACAAAACAAGACATGCCAAATTTACCTTTTTTTACAAAAGGATTTGCATATCCATGAATCAGCAATAAGGATTCTGGCTAGCATGTAGACAAGTGAATTCATACAGATCTTCCCATTTGAAATGCTTAAGACTAGTGTTTTAAAAATGAAGACTTACATCATTTTATGGATCTTTTTAAAAACTAAGATATACCCATAACTAAATCTTTGCTGGGATTTACAAGTAAATTCACATAGTGTGACACATTTACTTATTACAAAATGGAGGAAGTATTGGAAGTTTACAACAGTTGTTAAGAGGTGGCATCATCATGCACACTCCCCCTTAATGGAAACTTTGATAGGCCCAACAAGGCACAAAATTTGTATAACTTTACATAACACAGTGGCTTTGTGAAGATATCTGTAACTTGATCTTCATTCGAATAGAACTTGAGATCAATATCACCATTTAGGAATTTTTCTCAAATAAAGTGCATATAACTTCAATATGATTTTTCCTTTGATGTTGAACTGGATTTTTAGCATGAGAAATGAAACTATGTTTGTCACATATAAGATTATTTCTCCCTTTGATGTGCATATGCAGCAAGTCCAATAGTCTTTTCAGCCACATTGCTTCCTTTCCAACTACCATAACACTTTTTTACTCTGATTCAATAGAAGAGTTAGACACTATTGGTTGTTTCTTGTTACTCCAAGTGACGGAACTTGTTCCAAAATTGAAAACATGTCCAGAAGTAAACTTTATATCTACAACATCACCAGCATGATCAAAATCACAATAGCCAAATAATTGTTCATCATTATAAGAATAATAAAACAAACCACAGTTAATTGTTCCTTTAATATATTTCAAAATTATTTTTTCTATTTTCCAATGAACTTCATAAGGCTCTTGCATAAATCTTGAAACTACTCCTACTGCATAATAAATATCATGTCTAGTAATAGTCGATGTTTATTAAACTTGATATGGAAAAATCCTATGATAGAGTCTCTTGGCCCTTCCTTCTAAAGGTTCTTACTAGGTTTGGATTTGGTGAAGACTTCAAGATGATGATTCTTTCATGTATTTCCATAGCAAAAATCTTGGTCCTGATTAATGGGACCCCTTGTGGCTTTTTTAACAGCACGCGTGGATTAAGACAAGGTGATCTTATTTCTCCCTTTCTTTTCATTATTATGGTTGAGACCCTTAGTAGAGATCTTAATTAGGCTTCCTTGGATGGGAGGATCATAGGTATTTATCCTATTGTAAACTATAATAGGGTTACTCACCAGCATTTTGTTAATGACACTATGTTGGTGGGTGAAGCTTCTATCCCGGAAGCTATGGAATTCAAACAGTTAATGGGTGATTATGAGGAGGCATCGTACCAATTGATCAATTATGGGAAAAGATCAGTTTTCTTTATCAACACCCTAGAAAGAAGATGTAATAAAATTTCTAGAATTCTTGGTTGTGTGTCTAAAACAGTCCTAACTAGGTATCTTGGCATGCTTATTGGGGTGGAAAAACCTAAGAATGTTGATTGGAATTTCTTAATTGATAGGTTTTTTAAGAAACTTGAAGTCTGGAAAGGTTCTCTGATATCTCAAGATGGTAAGGTTGTCTTCCTCAAATGACCGATTCAGAATTTACCCGTATATACAATGTCTATCTATAGGTTACCCTCCTCGATTGTTAGTAAGCTTATGAGTATTCAAAAAATATTTCTCTGGAGTGGCTCAGAACCCAAAGATAGAATACCTCTAATTACATGGGAAAAGTTTTACACCCCCAAAAAACTTAGAGGTCTTGGTATCAGAGATTGGACCAAAATTGATAAAGCAATGGTGTCTAAAATGAGCTGGAGGATGGTCAACGAAGAGAGTGTTTGGAATTCTATTATCAGAGGTAAATATTGGCAAAAAAAATTTGCCAATGAATGGTGCTTCTGCATCCAGGATTCAAATGGTTCTTATTATTTCTAGAAATCTATCAACTTAGCTAAACACATTGTCTCTGAGGGTAGAAAATAGATGGTTGGCAATGGGCGAAGGATCAAATTTTGTGAGGAAAAATGGTTAGGGGACCTTCCTCTTAAGACAATTTACCCCACGATCTATAGAGATTTTGT
Organism: Taxus chinensis; assembly: GCA_019776745.2. Classification (NCBI taxonomy): domain Eukaryota; kingdom Viridiplantae; phylum Streptophyta; class Pinopsida; order Cupressales; family Taxaceae; genus Taxus; species Taxus chinensis. Next base: position 485,183,853 of record CM034154.1, on the reverse strand, counting down.
TACCAAATATGGGACCAAGGTCAGATATTTTTTCAACTTTGATGAACCCTTGGGACATTGGAAAACCATTGAACTATATGGTTCTAATAGCATTGAGATGTCTTCTATTAACAACAAATTAGGAGGCATTATTGTTAATAAGGAGAGATTAGAAGAGGATAGTATTTACTGGTCAAATAAGGATAGTGGGATCTTCTCGGTCCAAAGTGCCTACAACTCCTACTTTTCTGAGGTCGTGGAAATGGAAAAATTCAATTGGGAAAGTGTTTGGGTCAAATATTTAATCCCCAAGATTAATATGTTTTGGTGGTTGGTTATCCATGATAAAATTCTAACTGTTAGTAACCTAAACAAGAGAAATTTTCATATGGTTAATAGGTTTGTTTTGTGTGAAACTGAGTGTGAAGACTCCTCCCACCTTTTTCTCTTTTGCCCCTATCTGGTCTTGGTTAGTAATACCGTTCTCAATATTTTTGAAGTCAATTGGGTTTTCCCTATTTCCATAAAATTGTTGTGGTCCCAATGGTCTAATCCTTTTAAGAGCCAAGGGTTAAAATATTTGTGGACCTTTTCTATTATGCATTTAGCTTGGGATATTTGGAAGGAGAGAAATCAAAGAATTTTCAAAGGCAAGAAAGATTCTTCCAAGAAAGTTTGATCCCATTGTGTTGATACCATTCTGGCTAATTTCTCTAATCTGAACCCTCAAAAGAAGTCTATCTTTTAGAATGAATCCATATTTTCCTTAAAGTGGGGTTTGGGATCCTAATCTACTAGTACCCCTTCTCTCAACCCTAGACTCAAAGGATGGGTGAAACCTAGCAAGGAGTGTTTTAAGTTGAATTTTTATGGTGTCTCCAAAGGAAACCCTGGTACAGCTGGATGTGGTGGGGTTTTTTGGGATCGTGAAGGAATATTTATTCTTGGGTACCATCATAACCTAGGCATTCAAAAAAACCATGTTGCCAAAGCAACAAGATTTTTTTGGGGGTTGTCTATAGCTCTTTAACACAATTTTACAATTTTGAGGTGGAAGGAAACTATCTAAACATAATTAATAGCATCACTGGGAAAGGTTCCATCTCTATTTCCATCCATAACTCTATTAAGAGTATTAAGGAAATGTCAAATTTATTTGAATTTATTACCTTCAAGCATGTTTATAGGGAGGCTAACTTTGTGGTGGATTGTTTTGCTAATATGGGGGTTAATTGTGATGAGTTAACACTTATCAATGAAGTGGAAGCTCTTGATCCCAAGGTGCGTGCACACTTACTTAATGACATAAATGGACACGTCACAAAATAATGTCAGTTCATGGTGTTTAAAATTCATCATGGTCATTTGGCGTAGCAATAGTGAGTATTTATTTCTTAATAATGTGAAGATCAGGGAGGGGATCCTCTCATGTTTCTAGAAATATTTTGTTGTTTCCCGCGCCTAGAGAAATTTCATTTTTGGGCCTATGTGTAATCCTCTAGCTACCTGGAAATTGGGATTTTTTGTGAACAATTTTTTATGCAGACAAATGGGTGGTGATCTGGTTAGAACTGAACCTACTGATCTCGAAGGGGTGATGTTTGAAGCCAAGGCTTTGTTTGATAGCAAGGGTTTTATGCCCTTCCTAAAAAAATTCAAAGGTCATTTTGAAAATCTTAGCAAAGATTTTGTCAGTTCCTGGAAGACTAATAAAAAAGGTGCGGTGGTTGAAATGAAGGGGATTAGCATGGAGATTATTGTGGATTAGGTCCCCAAAGTGATGGGTATTCCTACAATCGGGAGGGAGGTCTATACATCTAAAAAATAAGCCTTTGAAGAGCTGGACCTATTTCTCAAAGGTAATGAAAATATCACTTCCCATTTTGCTAGTTATCTTCATCTGTATTTACGTAAACCTTTTGATGATGTGTCTCTCACCCTTATCCAATTTCTCACTCTTGAGGGTTGCCACAAATGTATTTATGCCTACCACCTGACAATGCTTAATCATTTCAGACGTGGCTATGATTTTAGCTTCCCCTACTTTTTTATCACTCCATGTGTGCCTCTATCTCTCAAGTTCAAAACCAGAAGGGTATCTATCCTTCTCCATCAAGGCTTTATTCTCACCCTTGTTAAAAGAGTTTCCCTAGATATTGACAAGACTAGCTCCCTAACTAAATATCTGGAAGCTTATGCAGATGGATTCGACTTAGAATTAGAGGAAGAAGACTCGAGTGAAGATTCTGACTCTCAAGAAGGTGACTTAGAAGAGGATAAAGATGAGGTTGAGATTATGGTAGCCTATAATCTTAGGGAAATGAAATCTAAGTAGGCTCCTAGTGTCCTTTTGAACACCAAGGGGGAGTCTAGTAAATTGGATCTTCCGACTCCTATCAATCTGCAATTGGAACAAAAATTTGAGACTATGGGGCATGTTGGACCTATGAAAGGGGAGAACCATTTGGCTAAGATGGTGGAGGATATTAAGAAACTTAAGGGAGATATGCAGCTCACCAAGAGCTCGGTGCAGTTTTTGTTCAATGATTGGCATAAGATGAAAGCGTAGGTTGAGGAAGTGGTCAGCAATGGGCATGGCGGAGAGATTGAGTGTTTAAAATCCAACTATGGTTTCATAACCAATGAGTTTGACCATGTTCATGTTATTCTCCACAACTACATGCATTGGAGTGTAGTCACGGTGAAATATACTCTACAGCATCTCCAGACTATGGGTCATCTCACTAATTCCTATAGTGTTGTGGATAGTCAAGGAAAGAAAAGAAAGGTGACTCCTGATGGTTTTGACTTGGCATCTTTGGCTCGTAACATAGATGTTCTAGCTAAGGAATGGGCTAAGGTGTTATAGGGGATTGAAAAATCCTATAAATGATTTGGGGAGGGGTTTTTTATTTTATTTACTTTCTTTTTAGCTTTTTGGTTGTTAGTTTCTACGCAGTTGTTAGTTCCTTTGTGTTTTTTTGTTCTTGTTGTTTCACTACTTTAGCTCTTGGGGGAGCTCGTATTATTATGAATTGTTATATTATCAATTTTTTGATGGTGTGGTAATGTAATTATATTCTCTCATGGAGAGGTGACTGTGTTCAGGTAGGGTCCCCTCAACCCTTTTTTACCTCTAATCAAAAATAATAATAATAAATTAGACTACCAACTATCTATCTATACATAGTAGCATCAAATTTAGCACAAGCTGGTTTAGGGTCTAACTTTACACCAACTACAATAGGAATGGAAATAGTCTTATAATAAATCATTTTAAATATTCTAAGCAAATTCATAGCATATTGACATTGAGATGCAAAAATAGACTAATGATCTTGAAATATAACCATGCCAAGAAAATTATTTAGCAAACCTAAATTAGTCATTTCAAATCATTGTTTTAACCTTTCATTGATTCTAACAATTAAATTTCTATCACTGATAGTAATCAAAAGATCATCAACATACAAGACAATAATGATAATATGATTGTTTTCAAACTTGACAAATAGATCATTATCAGAACAATATTTAGAGAAGTCAAGATCCTGAAAGAAATTGTTAATTTTAACATACTAAAATCTAGGAGCTTGTTTAAGACCATACAAAGACTTTTTAAGCTTACAGATATAAATTTATTTACCAGGTTCTTCAAAAACTTTATGATGATGAATGTAGATTTCTTGTTTTTAAGTCACCATTTAAAAAAAGAATTTTTAACACCCATTTGGTGAATCTCCCAACCATATTAGGTAGCCAAAACAAGAAGAAGTCTATAATAGTGCTCATTTTTTCTATAGGATAAAAATTCTCAACATAGTCAAGACTAGGTTTTTGAGTGAAACCATGAGCTACTAGCCTTGCCTTGAATTTATGTATTTTTCCTCCAGAGTTATACTTGATCTTATACAACCACCTAGACCCTATAAGGTTTCTTTTAGAAGGAGGAGGGAATAGTTACCAAGTAATATTTTTAATCAAAGCATTGCATTCATCTTCTCATATCCTAAATCCATCTACCATCTTGACCAGGATGCTTCAAAATATCATGATTATACCTCATAGAGGGTCATCAAGGCATGATAAGAGTGTTGACTATGAGTCACTTTTCTACGAATAGAAGGTTAAGGGTCTTGAACAAGACTTTGAGACCATTTAGGAACCTTGTGATGCGAGAAATTTTGAGATTACTCCCCTTAATCTCCATCATATCCATATCAAGGTAATCAGTCTCTTGAAGTTTTGTTTCCATAATGTTAGGAGAAATACTATCAGGCTCTTTCTCAGGAGAAACAGAGAAGGGTTCATGAGAAGCATCACAGAAATTATTTTCTAAGACTTGAACATTTATGTTTTCAACTATGTCATGCTTGAAAGGATCATAAACTCTCAATCCTTTAGTTCTATAACCATATCCAACAAAAATACAAGAATATGAGGTTGGATCAAGCTTCTTCCTATTAACTTCAGGGATAAAGATAGAAGCGTGACTACCAAATATATTTAAGTGAGAAATATCTATTTTTTATTTTTCCATACTTCATGAGGATTAGCTTGATGGAGAGCTTTAAAAGGAACTCTATTAAGAATATAGAAAGTAGTATTCATATCTTTTAACCATAAAAACATAGGCACATTTGCAGCATGAATCATAGTCCTAGCCATTTCTAAGACATACCTATTCTTTCTTTCTGCAATATTATTTTGTTGAGGGGAATAGGGAGTAGTCAACTCTCTTGAATCCCACATGGCACACAAAACTTTTCAAACTCTTTTCTGACATACTCACCTCCATTATCAATTCTAATTATTTTAATTTTTAGATGAGAAGAATTTTTAACTAAGGTTTTAAGTTCCTGAAACTTAGACAAGACATTAGAATTTATCTTAATAAAATAATACCAAGTCATTCTAGAGAAGTCAACAATAAATAAAACATCATACAAAGCTCCACTGAGAAAAGGAACCTCAAGTGGACCTCTTATATCATTGTGAATAAGCTCTAATAACTGAGAAGAATTGGGATCATGATGTTTGTGAAATGGTTTGACATGTGGTTTACCACACAAACAAATTTCACATGTCTCATGATCATATTTTAATTTAGGAAGACCAACAACAAGATTTATCTATACATTTCATAAATATTTTTAAATTAATATGACCTAATCTTTTATGCCAAAGTTGAATATCATTTCTAGAAGAGGGAAAAAAGAAAGATTCAGACAAAAAACCATCAAAGATATACAAGCCCTTGTTCAGAATACCAGAATCAATAATATTACTAAACTTATCTTTTACATGCCAATTATCTTACAACCAAAAAAATTACAATTTTCTTTAGTTAGCTGAGAGAAAGACAAGAGATTCTTTTTTAGTTGGGAAACATACAAGACATTCTTAATTACACCATTTGACAATTTAACATTTCCACAACTTTTAGATCTGATGATGTAGTTATCTCCTAGATATATATTCTCCTTACATTTAACTATATCTGAGAGGATACCATGAATGCAAGTCATATACCTAGAGGCACCACTATCAAGAATACATTCATTTTCATTTGAAGTTGAGAGGGAAGTATACAGGGTAATAGAATTCTCATATTTTCTTGCATGATTTTGCTTCTGATGATTCTTATGATTATTAGGCTTATTTTTTTAGTATTCTTGATTGGTTTGTTAATCTTTACTCTATAATCAGATTCTTTATGCTCAAATTTTCTGAACTAGTTGCATGTGCCATTAAATTTGACCTTAAAGTTTGGACTGTTTTGAGCAGAATTAGACTCAAGATTGGATTTGAATCTTGATATGATATTAGACTTCTGATTATGATTATTATTATTCCTATTATGAGAAGACTTATGATTCTAAGAGAACAATGATTGAGAATCAGTCTCCTTTGAATCAAAATTATCCATAACATGCTCTTCTTGAATTAGCAGAGAAGATAGAGTGTCCAAATTAGGAAAATCAGTCTCATTTTAATATTTAGAATTAAGAATAGAGATATAGTTTCTGAAATTTTCATGAATGTTAATCTGGATTATAAAATACATAAGCTTATCTTGAAATATTTCACAGTTACAACCATCTAATTGATCTTTAATGTTCTTAATTTTAGATAAATAATTGACTATTTTCTCATCTCCTTTCATAAGAGTTGTAAATAATTCCATAATTAGCTTAATTTTATTTGACAGGTGGTTGTCTTCATGCATGGTTTTTAATTGATTCCAAGAAGCAGCAGGCGAGTCCATATAACCTATATGCATTAAAAATTCATCTTTTATGCTTTGTAAAAGGATAGATAGAGCTTCATGTGATCTCTAAGAGAAGGAGCTAAGATTTTTCAGGCATTACTTGTATACTAGTGGGTCATGTCTCCACACCAATCACAAGATCTCATAGCTTCCTATCCATAAAACAGGATTTTAATCAAACTCTCTAAATATAGTTTGTTTCATTTAATAGTTGAGACTTATCCAACAAAAAACTAGAAAAGATGTTCATTTTTAATGCTTAGATGACACTCGCAGCAAATTCGGCTAAAAAATTGAATGAAAGAAGCCAAAAAAAGAAAAAACAAGCTACAGATCTTCTTATTAGCTATGTGCTTGTGAATAGATTAAGAAGAAACTAAAAAATAGACCACTGAGAAAAATATCTCAAATAAACAAATTTGTAATCGGTGAGACAAAGAAACTTAGAAAACCCATAGAACACAGACTTTGAAAGATCCATGGAATGAAGAAAATTAAAAAACCCGTGTTACAAAATAGATTTGAAACTTGCAGTATAAGGAACTTTTTCAAAAAAAAATGGTGGTACAAAAAACTTTGAAAACCGCAACACAATAAATTAAAAAACCCTTGGTACAAAGAAGATTTGAGGAATACCTCAGATCCTCTGGCAGATGTGAAGCCTTAGAAAATCAAAGTCTATACCTTTTCCAGTCCATGACGAGGTTATAAAGCTGCGACAAAAATAGTAAAACATGTAGTTAAAGATATAAAACTGACACCGCAAAAATTTAAATACACATGTCATTTTTCTATCAACTCGCACTTAGAAGAAAATTTAAAAAAGATAGCATAACCTTATACACATGTCACTTTTATATTTGGTCATTTTTTTGTACTCTGACACTATTAAACAAAGGAAAACATAATATGAAATAATGTGGACACATCCTATTGATTCGTAACTGAAAAAGATTGACAAAGTCTTAGTCAAACAATGTCACTTGTTAACAATCTAGTGACTGACAAAAGACACTCGGTGCTTTCCACCAAAATTTAAATAGATGGATTCGAGCGGACTTAAATTCCATGGAATAAGCGAAACTTTAAAATAAAGTTCAGGTCTAAAATCTAAAGATATATGTCACAATCTTAGTGGCTAATGCCAAAGTAAAGACTGACACCCTAAAAGATAGATTCTGACACATGCAAAGATAGACATAGAAAAAAATTACTATACGTGTCTAAATGCAATTGGTTCACACTTTGTGGTGCAACCAAAATGACTTAAGGCATAAATTGACACATGTGGAGCCTTTTAAATGGCTCACTTTTCACAAGACTGAAAAACACTGACAAATATGAAAAGGTGGCTAGTTCTTATTGGATAGTTACTACCATAAATGAAAAGACTGAAAGATGTGAAATATGGAGCAATTCTATTGGCTCGGATTTCACAAATCTGAAAAATGTGAAATACAAAGATACTTAGAGAAATTTTATTGGATCAACCTTCACAAATGATAAAATCAAGCTAAAATAATACTGACAATGTGAAATACAAAGCTACATGGAAATTTCTTATTAGATTGGATTTTGCAAATGTCAGCGGAAAGTTAACACAAGTCTGATAATGTGAAAAATGTGTAACACCCTTATTGGCTCATGTTTCATGACTGGAAATCAGATAAACAATAAAACTGACACCATGAAGCAAGGTGGATCCTTCTAATTTGATCGGGCTTCGCAAAACCAAAAAAGAACTATAAAATACTGAAAATGTGAAAACAAATGGCACAAAATTATTGGCCCAAGCTTTAAAAAGACAAAAATAAAGAATTTTACTGTTGCAATGGACTTAGAAGCTCTAAACAAATTGTATCTAAATAAATCTTTTAGTTCCACAAGTAAAAAATGGTTATAACAGCTAAAAATGACATGGAAACTTAAAATAAGTTCATAGACAATAGATTTAAACTTTAAACAATTGAAAAAATATGTAGAAGAAAAGTTCTAAGGATACAATAGCTCAAACATGATCTAAACAATCATTTAGTCAATATTTCAAACAATATTTAGGTAGGAATTAGAAATTTAAACCTGGTTAGCTTGAAGACGATTGCGAAACAATTAGGGCTTCATAGATCTGTAAATAAACTTCAAGATTCTTCACTCTCGAAAATTAAAAGCTTTCAAATCAATCCTACACACACATAATCACCATCTATGATACCATGTTAGGATTTATAAGGAATGAGTAATAGAATGATTATAAATCCATAATATAAGTTGTCGAAGATTATAGATTACGATATACAAAATACATAATGTAATAACAAGAGTTGAAGAAAACAACAGGAAATAAAAGAGAGAGAAGACACCAAGTTTAAGTGGGGAAACCCAAAGGAAAAACCCCATTCTAATAAAGCACTATCTGTATTAAGAATCCCGAATACAAATTTTACCCGGCACTTCCACTTCACTCTTTAGTCTCTCTTAGAACAAAACTTCTAAGAAATTTCTTTCTATACACTCCAAAAATAAAATCATGGTTTCCAACCCAGTGATCTTTTGTATCAATACCAATGTATACATTGGTTTATTAGCAATCTCGAGAGGGATTTTCAGGAGTCAATAGCTTTGTTAGTCAGTCACTCTGTTCCACACTTAAATGTGGAAGACCATCATAATAAATTTTAATGCATAAACTTTAATAAAATGTGGGACATACAAAAGTGGTATATATCCCACTTGACATTACCACCCCAACACAATTTCCCTTAGACGAGACAAATTAAGTACATATCTTATAATTTTGAGAGAGTGCTTTTACAATTTACAAAAATAAAATTGTCACTTAAGTGAATAGGAAAAAATAGAAAAAGGTACATTCTCAATTGAAAAAAATAACATGGAGAGAGAGAGAAGTGAGAAAGGAAAGGGATTTATTGATTTTTTGTTGATTTATTGATCTGGGCATGGAGATCATAGTCTCATCTTTCTGCAAGATGCATAGACACCTCAGACTGTTGAATGAGTGTTTAGAAACATTGTTGTGAGAACTTATGATGTGATCTTGAGACGAACTCGGGAATCACTTATGATGGTTCCTTCTTGATCTCATAGTAGAAGTGAGGGTCACTTTCTTTTTCCTTAGGCTTTCACAATTATCCCTTGATCATGATAGACAACTCATGGTGCTCAAGTTTCTTGATTTTTCTCCTTCACTTACTAATATAGGCCTTCATACTGTGGATGAAAGGAATGACCCATGAATGGATTGCTTGAGAAGTGGTTAGCAGTTAGAATGATCTCAATTTTTATGTGTCTCATTATGGATAAAGGATGAGCTCTTAACTAGCTAACTTGACTTGGCTAGCTAAATCAGCTCACCCAGCTCAACTCAACCAGATCACCAGAGAGATGATGGTAGATCAATACCTAATTATTATTTAACATGGGTTTCAATGGATTTCTCATCTCTCTTTGAAATATTTTTTAGTTGTATAATTCCTCTTACTTTCACCTGTTGCACCTCAATATACCTTGTCTTACTTTTTAACACAATTATGATCAGAATGATACTTCAATATCCTTTTGAAAGGTTGATTATATTATTTTAGATATGGTATAGCTTTACCACTATGTGAGGATCGAAAAAAGTAGCATGATGAGTAAAAATGGATCCAATCGCAACTTTCTTCCCTGAAAACTAAAACTTTCTATTTTTAGCAGGTGGGCCCATGAACTGCTATTTAGGGAATTTTTTACATTTTTTCTCAAATTTTATATTATGAATCTCCTATCATACTTAATTCACCTCTAATGATGTTTATTTACCATTTTTATCAAGTTTATATTTCATCAAGTTACTTATTCTGAACCTGTTATTTTGGGAAAATTGTCCATTTTGCCTTGCTTATTGTTTTGCATTGTTTCTAAGTGATTAGAGTTTGGTTTGTAAGGGACTTAATATTTCTAGTAATACACTATTCATAACACTTTTTATTTTAATAATTTACAGATACCATTGTCTATTTGCAATGAAAACATCATCATTGGATTCGGCTCAGCTTCGTGGTCTCGTGCTCCAATTTTCGTTGTGATCCTTCTATTAGAACTCTTAGAAATTAAAAAAACAACTTCTAGGAAAAAAGTTTCAAGTTTTCTCTTTTTTATGGCATACATTAATGTATTCTTGAAGTTATAATGATCACGGGGATTTCTAGAAGAAGAAAACTCAGTTCAAACATTGGTGCAATCAGGTTTCTAGATGAAGAACTATGAGAAAAGCTTTATTTTTTGTAATAATGGATGGCTCTAGAACGTGATGGTAATAATATCAGGTGTTTTCTCATGAATATTTAGGTTTCATAGCTTCAATAATGGATTAAAGTTTGAAAAAGGTGAGGAAATAGACTTGGCATTTAGTTATTTTGTGCTTTTAAGTCACCCGATAATCAATTTTGTTCACTAGAGAGGAAGCAACTGCCTAGGGAAAAATTAGGGTTTTGAAGGATTGGTGAGGGGTGAATTTGTGTGTCCTCTCTATCCCCTTGGTAATGGGGATAAGTGGGTGTATGTAGTTCCCACTTCCCTTTGACACCCTTTTGATACTAATCATGACACTTTAGACTATATTATGGACCTTCTTATAGTTTTGATTTAGTATGATGTTAGATATTTGGTCATGGATTATTATTGAATTTGAATCTTATATAGTACATGATGATTATTAGAGAAACTTTTATATGTTGATGATGTTATGCTATTTGACATGGTTATATTATGGATGTCATTTGGACTTGTCATAATTGGATATTTTGATTAGACCTAGAAAATTAAAATTAGATTAAAATTAATGAGGATATACTTGTTAATGAAATTGTGAGTGATATTGTTGATTATTATGATAATTGTTGTGATTCCCATATATATTGATGATATTGAAATTATATTTATATTCATTTGGATGTTCTGATATGGCCACAAAGTTGAAGGAGGTATTTATATTTTTGCAGGTTAAAAATATCACAACAAACATCAGGGGATTGGAGACCAACCACTTTAGAATTCTAGATGAATTCAATAAGCTCACCATGGCAATTGTATTTGTTTGTGTGTGTTTGTTTGTGTTAGGCATTCCCATGGGGGGGGATCACCTTTAAATGTGACCAAGGGATTTTATGTTTTTCTTTTATTTGATCCCTTTTGTTTAATTTTTGCATGTGTTTTATGTGGTGTACTTACCCTTTCATTATTTATTTAATGTGGTGTTAATATTGTGAGTAATCATGTTGTTAAGTTAATTAATTAAAATATATCATGAGAATGTATTTATTATGGTTGTTGGTTATGATTTAAAGTGTTGTAAGAATGAGTAAGTAATGTGTAAGTGACCTTGTAAGTGATGTGTAAGTTAACTTTTGAGTGTGAAACACTCCACCTTCTTGGAAATTCGAATTTTTCCTTGGAGGCTGATTTTGGAGGCTTGTGGGACAAGTTAAACTTGTCCCATACCTCTTAAATTTATATACCAACCTTGCCTATGGTTGGAGGGTTACATTTAGACCTTTTTTAGGCATTTTCACAAGTCAAGTTGAATGTTGTAATTGCACTTTTCTTACATAATTTAATTTCAGTCCTTATGGGGTATGGGCTTGTTTGAGTGTGTAAGTAAATATGTCATATTATTCACCCACTTATTTATTATGCGTTGGAGAATGAAGTTGACTTTTGGGGTTGGGGTTGAGGATGTGTGATGTGGCATCCTACATGGATCCACCTCATCCTCTTCTCTTCCCTCTTCTATAAAATATGAATTCCTTGTCTTGTTTTGGGTTGCTTCACTTTAGAAACTTCATTTTTTCGGTGAATTTTTCTTGTTGTTTTGGGAGCTCTTGCTTGAAGGAGTTTTTGGAAGATTGTTGCATACTTGTGCTTGGATATTTTTGGATTGCTTGCATTGGGATAAAGCTTTCTATCTTGGAACTTGGAACAAACTCCATCATGGAGAGGTAAAAACTTGGCTCTTGGAAATGCCCTTCTTTCCCTTTTATGAATATGTAAATGCTGGTATGTTTGATATTTTTGTAGTTTGTTGGGTAGATGGCTTAGGAATGGTGTAGGAGAAGAAAATGTATTATTCTGTTATGTATATAATATATGTTTTGGAAGGAATAAAAGAAGAAAGGATTGTGATGTTGCATTTTGGAATCAATAAAGGATTGCATTACCTATTTCAATTGCATTGTTGTATTGAATTTGATCATTTCAACGTATTGAAATATCTGTTGAATGAAGTAAATGCGTATGAAGGAAAATGCAGAACTCTGTCTCTGAAATGTGTAAAGTTAGAAATCAGTATTGTATTTTGGATTTCGAATGGATGGAATTAAATTAACTAATGTGCTAGATTGGAATTGGAACATATTCTAAATACTTGGAAGAATAAAGTGGCAAATAGAACCATTAAAATTTGATCCCTGTTTTTTGTAATTTCAAACTGGCAATTATCAAAAAAAAGATGCACAATTCAAACCTGCAACAATAAAATAAAAAATTAATTGATTAAATTGAAGTAGTAGGCCCTAAACAAACTCAATTAGACAAAGACACTTAGAGGAAATATTTCAAAACTTGGTAAAATCGGGCTCAAACCGTTTTACAGTCATTTTGCTGTCATGAAATGAAAATGTTCAAATTACAAATCTATTAGACAAATTGAATCTTGAATCCTTCCTTAAATCCATATAATAACAATTCTCCATGTCTATTTGACATGTAGAGAGTGGAAGAATATCAAATTGAATAAATCTCACAAGTAAAAATTTATCAGTTCACACTGTGAAAGCCTACAGGCCGTTTTCTTAAAATTGACCCTTTAAACCTTATTAAAATAAAAATTAATGATCTCTGTGCAAAGAGGATGTCGAGAGCTTTCCATAAGTCCCCATTTGCCCCAAACTGAACTCTTTATCAAAAGTTATGGCCCACTGAAGTTTTTCTTCCTTAGCGTCAAAAAACAGGAAAATTTCCTTGGCAGGCCCACGGCCTGAATTTTTCCCTTAGAGCTTAGGAAAAAAAAATTGGAAAATTTTCCAAATTTTCACCACCACCCCACTGGCCCACAGCCTATTAGAGGCTGCCACATGGCACCATGAGGTGTCAGCGGTGGATGGATCTCCTTTTAACTCACCGCTCCCATAAAATTTTGGGAAAAAATTCCAAATTTTCCTCACCATCCCACGACCAATCAGGTGATGCCACGTGGCATCACGAGGCATCGGCAGTGGAGTGGGTCCCTTTTTCCTCTTTGTGCTTCAAAAAATTTTGGAAAAATTTTCCATGTTTTCCCCACCATCTCGCTAGCCCCCAGCCAATCCAGAGCTACCACATGGCATCGCGAGGTGTCGGCGGAGGCATAGGTCCTTATTATCCTCTTAGCCCTTTGGAACATTAAGTGGACTTTCTCCCCACCACCCCACTTTCCCCACATTAGATTTGGTGATGCCATGTGTCCCTTGCATCTTGCAGACTTACAAGTGCCATGTTGGCTTTTCACCCCGCGTGTGAAACTTTCCCAAATGTCTCCCGCCACCCCACTCTCCCTGCGTTGGTTTAAGAAGCGCCACATGTCCCTTATGGACTTGCAAACCCACAGGTGCACGAGCGCAAAGTCAATGGAAAGGTGAGGAAATTTCCTGTCCAATGGGAATTATTTAGGGAATTTTTTAATGTGTTAAGTGTGAGAAAAATCAAGTTGAAACTTTAAGCTTGTTAGAGAGTGGGTATGGTCATGATTTACTCTCTGAACCTAATTGAACCTTCTAACCCTAGATTTTGGACCTTATGACCTCTAATAATTGTCAGTAAAAAAATGATGTTCTAGAAAATTTGAATGGTTCTGGAACTTGCTAGTGACAGTTGTTGCCTTGTAAGCTGGTTGTAGACTCTTTTAAACAAAAAAAAATTATTCCATAATTTTTTCCTAAGTAATCATAGGTTGTTTCTTGGGTCTCAAGTGGGTTTTTTTTAGCGGGCGTTACACTTGGTATCAGAGTAGTGGTTCAAAATCTTGGACCATTAAGCATAATAGAAAACTTGAGACATGAAACTTAAACCTATCACACTTTTAAATCTAGAATGAAACTTAGTTAGAAAATACATATTTTTTTGTAAACATGGAAATTGAATAAAAACTTAGAAAGATGAACTAACCCTCACCTTGGTCTGTGTGGGAGTCGTAGACGAGGTGAGGGGTCTTTTCACATAGACCCAAACTTACCGCCGCTAGATCATGTTGTAGCAGCCATCCTACCCCAGATTTTTTAGACTCTTCAGGATGTTAATGTCACCCTACGCGGAGGATCAGTAGGAGGACATGCAACCAGAAATGATAGAGTCCCTTCCATTGAGGGTCATTTATATCCTCAACCCAGTGAAGAACATGGAGGAGAGAACTCCCATACAGAGTCAGCTAGGGAAGAGTCACACAGATGGGACAGGATGACTAAGTTTCAGGACATAGAGAGAGGTCTTTGAGCCCTAGCCTTAGGGATGAGCATGCAGAGATACCTAGAGGCCATCAGGCCACAGTTGTAGATCACATCAAGGAGATCCTAAAGCTTTGACCATCACATTATTCTGGTGACATAGGTGGATTTCAGGCAGAGGCCTAGTTGGTGAGCTTGAGTGGATGCTTTAAGCTTTGTCCTTGTTCTAGCAACATGAAAGCTCATGTTGCGATCCATCTACTGAGGGATGGAGCTGGTGTCTGGTGGAGGACAGAGGAGTAGAAGCTCCATGTTGATTATGAGATAGTTACCTAGGAGCTCTTTGAGGAGTGTTTCTAGAGTATATATTTGTCATGGAGGTTCATACAGCAGAAGAAAGATGAGTTTCATGACCTCCGATAGGCATCTCTTATAGTGGCTGAGTATGAGAGTAGATTTCTGGATCTACTCTAGTATGTTGATTACATGCAGGATGAGTAGGTGCGGATCCACATGTTCATCTCGGGCTTGAATCTAGATATTGGAGGTGTAGTGCGGATCCATTGCCCTCAGACATTAGCTGAGGCCGTCAAGAAGGCCTATATAGTAGAGTAGACTAGGGGAAAGACCCAGCAAGCTAGAGACTGAATCCGGAACCGCATACAGCAAATGCAAGACAGCATATCGAGGGGGTCAGTACCTCTTCCTCGTGGTGGACAGGGTTCATCACAATCATAGTTTAGACCCCAACAGCAGTAGCAGTAGTAGTCCCGCCCACCTTATAGACCTCCATAGAGGTTTGATGCACAGAGAGGTCGGAGTATGGGGCCTCCTCCTAGGGGTCCCATTAGGACACAGGGTGCCCAGAGAGCTCACTCGACAGGAGCTCGCCAGCAGAGACCTCAGCAAACCATAATCAGATCATCAGGATCCACACCACAGACCTCTAGAGTACCGACCAGACCTGTTACATAGGGGAGAGGATCAGGCAGTTGTTTTGGTTGTGGTGTTACTAGACATTTTTGGAGAGACTGCCCACAAAACCCTAACAACAAGGGTAAGACATAGATCTTAGAGCCTACTATTGGTGATATGGGGCGTAGTCATAGGATGTATGCAGTGGTCAAGAACCACCAGGCAGAGCATCAGAGTATAGTTATTGAGACCATAGGTAGCATTGGTGGTATTCCTACCTCCATCTTGTTTGATTCTGGTTCTTCTAATTCTTTCATTGCACCATCTTTAGTAGAGCAATGCAGGCTGGTGGCAGTTAGGAAGGGTCATAGTTGGGATGTTGAGATGGCTTCTGGAGCTAAGATCTTAGTAGACTCCTTAGTTAAGGAGTGTGTAGTGGATTTGGGACCTTTCACCACTACCTCAAATCTATGTATCCTTCCTTTGGTATCATATGGAGTCATCTTGGGTATGGATTGGTTGTTAGCACACAAGGCCAGAGTGGATTATTACCACAATATTATATCTTGTGTAGATGATTTGGGAGTTGATTTGGTGATTTAAGGGGTCAAGAGACCTGATTCTATTCACACCATCTTTGTTATGCAGCTTAAGAGGTGTGTGCGACGGGGTTGTCAGATGTATGTTGTTACAGTCAGTGACAGATCAGAGGATGGGTCTAGTGGACCATCGCTAGATGATCACCCCATTTTGAGAGAGTTTGCAGATGTCTTTCTAGGGGAGCTACTGGGGTTACCACCCCCACGTGAGATTGATTTTCATATAGACCTGGTTCCAGGAGTAGAGCCTATCTCACGAGCACCTTATTGGATGACCACACCAGAGCTCTGTGAGCTCAAGTTACAGCTTGAGGGCCTTTTGGAGAAAGGCCTTATCCATCCTAGTGTATCCCCTTGGGGTGCACCGGTGATTTTTGTGAAGAAAAAGGATGGATCCTTGCGGTTGTGTATTGATTACCACCAACTGAACAAGGTAACGATCAAGAATCATTATCCCCTTCCACGCATTGATGATTTGTTTGATCAGATGAAGGGAGCCATGGTTTTCTCTAAGATTGATCTTAAGTCAGGTTACCATTAGCTGAGGATTTCAGAGGCAGACATTCATAAGACTGCCTTTTATACAAGATATGGCCACTATGAGTTCACAGTGGTGCCTTTTGGTTTGACTAATGCCCCTGTAATGTTTATGAGTTTGATGAATGGGGTATTTAGGACCTTCTTAGATCACTTCGTGCTCATCTTCCTTGATGACATTTTGATTTACTCACATACGCATGAGGAGCACGAGGGGCACCTTCGCCAGGTTCTTCAGTGTCTTCGGGAGCATAAGCTTTTCAGGAACTTGGAGAAGTGTGCATTATTTCAGACGAAGGTGCAGTATTTGGGCCATATCATTTCTAGGGAAGGTATCACCATTGATCCTTCCAAGATTAGAGCTATTATGGATTGTCCAACACCCACTACTATGACTGAGGTGTGCATCTTCATGGGATTAGCAGGTTACTACCAGAGATTTGTTCAGGACTTCTCTCGGATTGCACACCCCATCACTTCCCTATAGAGGAAAGGGAAGAAGTTTGTTTGGTCAGATAGGTGTGAGTAGGCCTTCAGTACACTGAAGGAATGCCTCACTACAACACCTATTCTTGCAGTGTCAGGATCCACAGGGTGAGTTTTTCATTTGCACAGATGCTTCTTTAGCAGGGCTTGGAGGTGTGTTGATGCAGGAGGGTAGAGTAGTGGATTTTGAGTCTCGCAAACTCAAGGATTATGAGCTCAATTATATACACTCATGATCTTGAGCTTACGGTAGTTGTGCATGCCTTGGTTTGATGGAGACACTTTCTTCTTGGTTAGAGATTCACACTCAGGACAGATCACTTGAGTCTTCGCCATCTCTTCACGCAACCCAATCTCAACGCTCGTCAGTGGCATTGGATGGAGTTGCTTTATGAGTATGATATGGAGATCGAGCATGTGAAGGGGAAGGAGAATGTGGTGGTAGACGCTCTCAACAGATGGAGACATGTGGCTATGGCCACCTCAGTGAGCACAGATTTGCGGAGCAGGATTCTTCAGTAGCTTCCTCTTGATAACTTCTACATTGTAGTTCGAGCAGAGATCGAGTCTCAGAGACCCCTCGAGGGGAAGTTTGATGGTTTTTCTTTAGAGGCAGATGGTCTTCTCAGGCACAGAGGCCAGATTTATGTTCCCAGAGATGGAGGCTTGAGGCAGGACATCTTGGCAGAGGCACATTGTGCACCCTATTCAGCCCATCCCAGGGTGAAGAAGATGCACGCCACCTTGAGATAGTTGTATCATTGGAGAGGACTTCAGTAAAGATGTGGCCCAGTTTGTGTCACGATGTTTAGAGTGCTAGAAAGTGAAGGCTGAGCATCAGCATCCAGCTGCCTTCTCTTTCCTCATGCTATACCAGAGTGGAAATGGGACACCATTTCCATGGAATTCATTGTTGGGCTACCGATGTTGAGATATCACCATGACACCATCATGGTCACAGTTGATAAATTGACAAAAGTGGCTCACTTTTCTCTGGTGAAGACCACTTATATAGCTAATGTAGTGGCATGGTATATTTGGATGAGATTGTCAGGTTGCACAGGATTCTTTGAAAGATCATTAGTGACCACGATCCTTTGTACACTTCCCATTTTTGGACTACCATGCAGTATGCCCTCGGGATGAAGATTAATTTCAGCACAGCATATCACCCTGAGACAGATGGATAGACTGAGTGGGTGAATCAGATTTTAGAGGACATGCTCAGGATGTATGTGATGGATCAACAGTCTAGATGGGAGGAGTACCTGTACTTAGTGGAGTTTTCCTACAATAATAGTTTTCAGAGTTCTATAGGCATGGCTCCTTTTCAGGATTTGTATGGTAGAGAGTGCAGGACACCTCTTAGCTGGGACAGGCTAGAGGACATGGTTTCTCTTGGACCAGCTTTGTTGTAGGACATGGAGTAGCAGGTGATTTTGATCAGACAGAGACTGCAGGAGGCACAAGACAGGTAGAAGAAGTATGCATATCAACATAGGACCAACCATAGTTTTGATGTGGGCATGAAGGTGTTCCTTCGTGTCAGGCCACATAAGAGCCCTATCCATTATGGAAAAGGTTCTAAGTTAGCTCCTAGATTCATGGGTCCTTTTGAGATCTTGGAGCGTATCGACCCTTTGGCCTACCATCTAGCATTGCCACCTAGCTTGTCTCGTGTACATGATGTGTTTCATGTTTCAGTTCTTAGGAGATATGTTACAGATCCTTCTCATGTGTTAGATTAGACATCATTGCAGGTGTAGGATCAGGGGCAGGTGATGGTGGAGCCCATTCACATCCTAGATCATAGGACCCTGGGCCTTCGAGGAAGAGAGGTTGATCAAGTTCGGGTGCAGTGGGACAGATATGATGAGACTACAGCTACATGGGAGGATGCTACTTTGTTACGAGTTCAGTTTCCACATTTGTTCCAGTGACTTCTAGGAGGAAGTCGAGTCTAAGGGGAGGGGGATGTAGTACCCACTTCCCTTTGACACCCATTTTGATACTAATCATGATACTGTTGATTATATTATGGACATTATTATGGACTTTATTATAGTATGATGTTAGATATTTAGATCATGGATTATTGTTGACTTGATTCAATTATGATGCATGATGATTATTAGAGACATTTTATATATTGATGATGTTATACTGTTTTGACATGGTTATATTATGGATGTTTTTTTGGACATGTGATAATTGGATATTGTGAGTAGACCTAGAAAATGGAAATTATATTATTGATGATGATATAGTTGTTGATAAAATTGTAAATGATATTGTTGATTGTCTTGATGTTGTTGTGATTCATATATCTAGATGATTTTGAAATTATATTTATATTCATTTGGATGTTCTGATATGGCCACGAGGCCAAAGGAGGTATTTGTATTTTTACAGGTTAAAAATATCACAACAAACATCAGGGGATTGGAGACCAACCACATTGGAATTCTAGATGAATTCAACAAGGTCACCATGGCAACTAGTATTTGTTTGTGTGTGTTGTTTTTGTTAGGGATTCCCATGGGGGGATCACCTTCTAATGTGACCAAGGGATTTTATGTTTTTCTTTTATTTTTTCCCTTTTTTTTAGTTTTTACATGTGCTTTATGTGGTGCACTTACCCTTTCATTATTTATTTAATGTGTCGTTAATATTGTGAGTAATCATATAGTTTAGTCAATTAATTAAAAGATGTCATAAGAATGTAATTAATAGAGTTGTTGGCCATGTTTAAAGTGTTGTAAGAATGTGTAAGTAATGTGTAATGTTGTAAGTGATGTGTAAGTTAACTTTTGAGTGTGAAACACTCCACCTTCTTGGAAATTCAATTTTTCCTTAGAGGCTGATTTTGAGGCTTGTGGGACAAGTTAAACTTGTCCCATACCTCTTAAATTTACATACCAACCTTGCCTATGGTTGGAGGGTTAAATTTAGACCTTTTTATGCATTTTTACAAGTCAAGTTGAATGTTGTAATTGCACTTTTCTTACATAATTTAATTTCAGTCCTTATGGGGTATGGGCTTGTTTGAGTGTGTAAGTAAATATGTCATATTATTCACCCACTTATTTATTATGCATTGGAGAATGAAGTTGACTTTTGGGGTTGGGGTTGAGGATGTGTGATGTGGCATCCTACATGGATCCACCTCATCCTCTTCTCTTCCCTCTTCTTTAAAATATGAATTCCTTGTCTTGTTTTGGGTTGCTTCACCTTAGAGACTTCATTTTTGGGAAAAAAATTCTTGTTGTTTTAGGAGCTCTTGCTTGGAGAATTTCTTGCAAGATTGTTGCATGCTTGTGCTTGGCTGTTTTGGATTGCTTGCATTGGGATAAAGCTTGCAGTTTTGGAACTTGAACAACTCCATCATGGAGAGGTAGGAGCTCGGCTCTTGAAATGCTTCTTCTTTTATATATGTAAATGTTTTTGTGTGAATGTTTTGGTATATTTGTGGGTTGTTGGGTAGATGGCCTAGGAATGGTGTAGGAGAAGACTATGGGGTTATTTTGTGGGAGGCACAAGTGTGTTTTAGGGAGGTATAAGGGTGGAGGGAGTTGGGATTTGGGTTCCACCTTATAAAGAAATAACTTGCATTTCTTTACTCGTTATGGGGTGCCATAAGAGGTTGGGGAGGCATAAGGAAATGTGAGGAATAAGGGGTACTTGGGGGAGGCATAAGGGCATGTCAGGGTTTTGAAATGATATATATACTTTGGGTTTGTAACTCAGGTGGTGATACCCATTTCCCCTTTGGGAGGAATAAGCAACATCCCCCATAGTTTCTTACTCCTTTGGTTTGTTTGATGAAGCCTTTGTATTGTTTGTCATGTTTTAATGTAGTTGTAAACTATATTATATTTTGGACTATGTTTTATTGTGAAAATGTTGCTTGTATGTTTGTGGAAGCCTGTTGTTGCCATGAGTTGGATCACATCTTTTATTGCATTGTGGTTGGGGCTTGGGGGCCAATGAAGAAGGATGGATTCTCCTCTTCATTGGATGTCTTGGTTGGGTGGAGAGCGTTGCCTTTCCCCTACTCTCTGTTGTGATCAAATTGGAAGAATGTGAAGAATGCATGTTGTTGTTCTGGAGCTGAGAAAAGATAGTTTGACAGTCCCTTGTGAAATGAAATCTCATTGTAACCTTTCCCACTTGAAGTGGATGAACTTGTAAATGTTTGTAATGGAAAGATTTTGTACTGATTGCAAGTTGTATATTGAAATGTAAAAGAGTTATACTCTGTATTCTGTTTGGAAAGAATGTGAAAGAAAGATACGTGTTTTTGTATGTTGTATTTTGAAACCAAATGGAAAGGAATTTGTAAGAGACATTGAAATTAATGGAAGAGGTTTTGTCTTGTCCATATGCTGTTATTGCATTAGAAATATGTGTTTAGCATACACTATGAAATCCCTATTTGAAAAGTGGTAAAGTGAAAGCACGTGAGAAGAAAATGTATTATTTTGTTCTGTATATAATATATGTTTTGGAAGGAATAAAAGAAGAAAGGATTGTAATGTTGCATTTTGGAATCAATAAAGGATTGCATTACCTTTTTCAATCGGTATTGTTGTATTGAATCTGATCATCTCATTGTATTGAAATCTCTATTGAAAAGAAGTAATATGTGTATGAAGGAAAATATAAACTCTGTCTCCTTGAAATGTGTAAAGATGGAAATCAGAATTGTATTTTGGATTTTGAATGGTTTGATTAAATCAACTAATGTGTTAGATTGGAATTGGAACGTATTCTAAATACTTTGAAGAAGAAAGTGGCAAATAGAACCATTAAAATTTGATCCCTATTTTTTTGTAATTTCAAACTGGCAATTATCAAAACCAAAAATGCACAGTTCAAACCTACAACAATAAAATAAAAAATGAAATGATTAAATTGAAGTATTAGGCCCTAAAATATTTCAATTAGACAAAATCACTTATAAAGGAAATATTTCAAAACATGGCAAAATCGGGCTCAAACCATTTTGTAGTCGTTTTGCTGTGAAGAAATGAAAATTTCAAATTGGAATTCAATTAGACAAATATAATCTTCACAAACTTATCCTAATTCCATCCTAAGAACATGCTCCCCATGTCTATTTGACATGTTGAGAGAGGAAGAAGATCAAATTGAATAAATCTCACAAGTTAAAATTTACCAGTTCGCACTGTAAAAGCCTACAGGACGTTTTCTTAAAATTGACCCCTTAAACTTTTATCAAAATAAAAAATTAATGATCTCTGTGCAAAGAGGACATCGAGAGATTTCCATAAGTTCCTCATTTTCCCAAAACCGAGCTCTCTATCAAAATTTATGGCCCTTTGAAATTTTTCCTTCACTTGGCGTCAAAAAAAAATTGGGAAAATTTTCCTTAGCAGGCTCGTGGGCCTAAATTTTTCCCTTAGAGCTTTGGAAAGTTTTTGGGAAGAAAATTTTCCAAATTTTCCCCACCGCCCCGCTAGCCCATAGCCAATAAGAGGCTAGCACAAGGCACCATGAGGTGTCAGCGGTGGGATGGATCCCTTTTTAAACTTAGTGGATCTGAAAAATTTTGGGGAAAATTTCCAAGTTTTCCCCGCCTCCCCACCAGCCCGCGACCAATCAGGTGATGCCACGTGGCATCACAAGGCATCGGTGGTGGAGTGAGTCCCTTTTTCCTTTTTGTGTTTCAGAAAATTTTGGGAAAATTTTCCATGTTTTCCCCACTGTCCCGCTGGCCTGCAGCCAATCCGGAGCTACCACGTGGCATCGCGAGGTGTCGGTAGAGGCACGAGTCCTTGATTATCCTCTTATCCTTCGGGGCACTAAGAGAATTTTCTCCCCCCGCCACCCCACTTTCCCCACATTGGCTTAGGTGATGCCATGTGTCCCATGTGGACTTGTGGACTTGTGCAGGCACAATGTTGGCTTTTCGCCCCATGCATGGAATATTTTCCCAAATGTCTCCCGCTGCCCCGTTCTTACCCGCGTTGAATTGAGAAGTGCCACGTGTCCCTTGTGGACTTGTGGACCCACAGGAGTGTGGGTGAAAAGTTTTTTGTTTTTCCCCCACATGGAAATTTTTTCCAAAAGTCTCCCCACAGCCTACCAACCCACCCTTTGGGTAAATTTTCACCCCTGGGCCCGCAGGCCCGCTCTTGGGGAAAATTTTCACCCCAAGGCCCGTCGGCCCATAACTTGAGAAATATGAGGAGTTAGGAGGACTTATTTATATCAATGGAAAGGTGAGGAAATTTCCTATCCAATGGGAATTATTTAGGGAATTTTTGAATGCATTAAGTGTGAGAAAAATCAAGTTGAAAAATTTAAGCTTGTTAGAGAGTGGGTATGGTGATAATTTACCCTCTGAACCTAATTGAACCTTCTAACCCTAAATTTTGGACCTTATGACCTCTAATAATTGTTAATAAAAGAAAATTATGTTCTAGTGGATTAGAATGGTTCTGGAACTTGTTAGTGACAGTTGTTGCCTTGTAACCTGGTTGTAGACTCTTTTAAACAAAAAAAATTATTCCATAATTTTTCCTAACTAATCCTAGGTTGTTTCTTAGGTCTCAAGTGGGTTGTTTTTTGATGGCTTGTAATAAAATCTGAGCAAGTGATTCTTGGTGGATGTAGTGCCCACTTTCCTTTGACACTATTAGATACTGATCTTGCTACTGTTAATCTCATTTTGGGACATTATTATGTTTTGACTTAGTATGATGTGTATATGTTAGATCATTGATTACTATGGACCTTGATTCAGTTAGCATGCATGATGATTATTGGAGACATTATGGATGATGATATACTGCTTTATATGGACAGGTTATTGATATTGATTTTAGACATGTGACATTTGATATTATGAGTAGCTCTAGTATAGAGATTCATTGGGTGATGATATAGTGGCAAAATTGAATTTAAAATGAAGATGTTAAATTCTCTATATTGTTGTGATTTGGATTTGATATTTGTGTGTTGCTTATATCATTTCGGATGTTCTGATATGGCCACGAGGCCGAAGGAGGTATTGTTATTTTGCAGGTTAAAATATCACAACAATGTCAGGGGACTGGAGACTAACCATATTGAAATTCTGGATGAACTCAATGGGGTCACCATGGCAACTGTAATTGTTTGTGTGTTGTGTTATGTTAGGATTTCCCATGGGGGGATTTCCATTATTGTGACCATGGGATATGTGTGTTTTATATGTGTTCCGTTTCATTATTGTTGTATGTATTTTTATTTGTAATGTGATCATTTTTAATTTAAATGTGATAGTCATATAGTTAAAATTTATGTAAATTTAATTGGGATGTGGAATGTAAGTGATAAAGTGTTGTCTTGGTTATTAATTAAATTGGATTTATGTCATGTATAACCATCGGTTAAATAAATAAATCATTTTGTCAAAAGTAAGTAATAAATGAAGTCATAGATATTAATTCATGTTGTAAGAATGTGTAAGAGGATGTAAGAGATGTGTAAGTGATGTGAGAGTTTGTGTAAGTCAGATTTTGGAGTGTAGAGCCCTCCATCCTCTATGGAATTCGGATTTGATCTTGGAAGCCATAATTGGAGGCTTGTGGGACAAGTTAAACTTGTCCCACACCTCTTAAAATCAGCCACCAACCATGCCTATGGTTTTGGAGTCAAAATTAATCCTTTTTATTATATTTTGATATGATTATGTGTAATTTTTACTTGCACTTTCCTTACATATTTTTAATGCATTCTTTTTTGAAGTATGGGTTAATTTTTGAGTGTGTAAGTTGATTGTCAATCACATTTATTGTGTTTTATTGGGAAACTGATTTTCTCTTTTGGGGTTGAGTAAGAATGATGTGGCATCCCACTTGGAATCCACATCATCCTCTCCCTCCCTTTCCTTTAAAATTTGAATTTCTCCTCTTGTTTGGGTTGTTGGAAACTTTGCTCTCTCATCCTTGGGTAAAATTTTTCATTTTTGTTGGATCTTTGCTTTGTGGAAGGAGTTGGAAATTCTTTGCATGCTTATACCTTGTTGTTTTGGACTGCATTTTGAGTACTGAAGGAGCTGTTGTTTTGGAAAACAATCTCCACTATGGAGAGGTAGGGTCTTGCCTTTGTAAAATGTTGTTTCTCCCTTTTCTTGCATGCATTTTTGAATTGTGTTGGTGTTTACTTCTTGGCTGGTTGGTTAGATTGCTTAGGGCAAGGTGTAGGAGAAGACTATGGGGATTTCACATGGGGGGCATAAGGGATTGCCAATGGCACTTATTCTTGTGGAGGGAGTGTTGGTTTGGGATCCACCTAGGAAAATAAATTGCTTGCATTTCTTACTCTTGGGGGGGGGGCATAAGGGGGAAATTTTGGGGGGGCATAAGGAGGGGTTGGGGAGATATGAGGTTTATGGGAATTTGGTATGTTTTATGGTGGTATGCATTTGGTGGATGCCCAATTCCAACTTGGGAGGTATAAGGAGTTCTCCATAGCTCTTGCTCTATTTTTGGCTTGATTGAAGAAGCCTTTGTGTTGTTTGAAATGTTGAATGCAGTTGGGAAACTATTATCTTATTTTGAATTGTGCATTTTTTTGTTATTTTCATGTGAAAAGAAATGTGCTTGTATGTTAAAGAATCCTATGTTACCATGTGTTTCTATTCATTCTCCATTCCAATATGCTTAGGGCTCAGGGGAAAATGGGGAAATATGGATTCTATTTTACCATTAGATGTCTTGGTTGGGTGGAGAGTGTTTCCTTTCCCCCTTCCTTGTTGTGATCAAAGTTGCAGAAAAGAAGAAATCAGCATGCTGTTGTTTGGAGAAAGAAGATTATAGTTTGACAGTCATTTCTTTTGAGTAAATTCAATGTAACCTTTCCCATCTTGAGTGGATGAGTTGTGTAATTATGTAATGTGAAATTATTTTATTGTAAATGGAAGTTTGAATTTGAATTGATAAATGTAGAGATTTATATCCAATTTCTGGTTATAAAAGAAATAAGAAGAATGCATATGCATCATGTAAACTGTATTTTGAAATTAAACTGAAAAGGAATGTTGAACAAAAATTGTATTGATGATCAATGGATGATTGCATTCCTTCCTTAAAAGTATATTTTGTATTATATTTGAGTTTTTATTGAATTTAAAAATGCTATGAAAGATTGAAAACTGCTATTGAGAAAGAAGAATGTGTGAAATGAAAGACAATGTTATTTTTCTTGCAAAATGTATATTAAAAATGAAATAAAAAATGCATTTTTAATTTAAAATTGGATGGATGATATAATAAGCATTGTATTCGATTAACTTATAATCATTTGCACATTTAAAAGAAAAAATGATAAACAATTTAAAGGAAACAACTCACTTCTTTTTTTAAAAAAACTCAAATCTGGCAATGCATGTTCTAGTAAAAATGAGTAGTTCTACTTTACACTCAACAATAAGTTACGAGATTTGAAATTTATACTTAGGAGGACTTAAGGCACCCAAATTCACTACAATACTCAAGAATGAACCCCCAAAACTTAATGAATTTCAAACGGGAACTTGCACAGTCGTATTTTCCCGTATATTGCCAAAAAAATGCAACCTTGAACAAATTAGGAAAATTGACCTCACTAAAATACTCTAAACCCTCCCTAGATTGATCCTCCATGTCTTTTTGACATGTTGAGTGAAGGAGGAGTTCAAATTTAATCCAACTGACAAGATGGAAAAATTTCTAGTTTTGAAATTAAAGCCTGCAGATCAATTTCTTAAAATTGACCTTTAAAACTTCATCAAAATCCAAAATTTATGATTTTTATGCAAAGAGGAATTTGAGAGATTTCTGTAAAGTCCTTGTTTTCCCAAAATTGACTTTTCTATCAAAAGTTATGGCCATTTGAAGTTTTACTTCAAAATGACCATCTAAAAATTAATCTAACTATATGAAAATCAAATTTTAACTTTTGGAAAAATTTCCCCAAAAATTCCATGGCCCCACCACCCTCAAAACCATTCATATGTTACCATATGGTACTTGGGATGGGCTGACCCTCTTGAAACTTAACCTTTTTGACAAATTTGGCCTTGGGAAATTTTTCCCATTTTTCCTCGCAACCCTGCGGCCCACATCCAATCACGTGCTGACACGTGGCTTGGTGGGGACACGAAAGAAACTTTGAAAATTAAAATTTTAGTCTTTTGGAAAATTTCCATCATTTTCCCCATGGCCCTGCACAGCTATAACCAATGGGGTGCTGAAACGTGTCCTGGCAGATGCACAGACCCGCACAAAGTTTTTGGGCTTCTTAAACCTTTTGGCGTAAAATATTAATTCCCTCCATCACTCTGCCAACCTGCGTCCAATCATAGGATGCCATGTGACATTTTGGTGATGGCAGAGGAGGAAAGGAAAAATTTCCTTTAGTAAATTTTGGGCTTGGATTTTGGGAAAAAATCCCAACCTTTCCCCGTGACCCACCGACCCCCCATCCAATCAGACGTTAGACACGTGGCACTGAGGGCTCTTTGGCGGAGGCACGCGGGCCTTTTTGTCCTCTTAGCACTTTTAGCAATTGAGATTCAAAGTATCAACCCACTTCATTGGCCCACTGATCCTTTGAACCAACTGGAGTGCACCACGTGTCCCCTTCATCAAACTCGTAGAGTGATGCGGAGGAGGTTCGTGCTTTGGCGCTCAAAGAGGAAAAAAAAATTGTTACCCTAAGGCCGCGGATTCCCCAAGGGAAAATTTCTCCCTGAAACTCCGTCGAGCCATAACTTGAGTTTTATTGGGAGTTAGGAGGACTTATTTATATGGTTGGAAAGGTGAAGAAATTTACTATCCAATGAGCATGATTTAGGAAAGTTTTGATGAATCTAAGTGTGTGAAAATTTAAATTGAATCCTATAAGCTTGTTAGGGCAGGGGGGAGTGTGAATTGACTCTCCTAACCTAAGTGATGAATTTAATCCCTTATTTTGAACTTGTGCTTATTGTGAGGTGTTGAATAATCATTTCTGTAGGTCAATTTTGACTATTAACCTAAACCTGGTTTCTTATAACTATGACCTTGTAACCTTCTCTGCAAGCACCCTTCGCGCAAAAAAAAAATTATTCCATAACTTTCCTAACTAAACCAAGTTTTTTTCTTGGTCTCAAGTAGTAGTATGAAGTGGAAATTACAGTGGACATAGCCCAAATTGGCTGAACCATGTTAAATATTGTCTCTTTGTGTCGTGTTATTTTATTCTATAATTTTATTTGAGATCTGTAATATTTTTTACATATTAGTTTCTACTGTTACGATTCTGTGAGGGATTATTCCACATGTTTTATCCCTTATATCCTAACAGTAGGATCAAAAAATAACACCTCATTCTGATGAGGACAAGTGGCATGCTTAGGTTGAGTGAGAGGGAAGGTGAGAAAATACACATAGAGCACCTGGGAGCCAAATTCCAGTCACATGAAGAACCAAGAGATGGGATAAGGATGGTTGAATTTTTATGTCCCCTATATCCCCTTATGAATGGGGACAATATGGACACAAAATTATTTCTTAAGGAGATGGTGACACTTGGCAAGTTGTGATGCAATATGAGTAAGATGGGGTTTGACTTGTTAAACACTCTAGGGGCTAAAAGTTGGTCATGTGGAGGACTAGAGAGGAGGGATAAGGTGGGATGGATGTTTATTTCCCATCTTTCCCATTAGGAAATGGATAAGAGGGACAAAAAACCCCTTAATGCATCCAGAAGGTGACACTTCCCACTTGAAAATTTGACAACTGCGATAGACACACCTGCAAGAGAGATAACTTGACGAAGAAATTCATGGAGCTCCAGATGGTATTTTCATATGAAAATTTATATTATTTTGACTTCCATGAAAATTTCAAGAATAATGGGATGTGTTTCAGAACCTTATTTTTCCTCTATCTCCAAAATGGCTCATTTTTCTTCAGGATAATAGGGTGTCTGCAAAACCTGATCTGCCACGAGAAGCCATCAGGGATTATGAAATATTTTATGATTACATCATGTAGAGTATTATTTAATATTTATAATGACTATTTATTTTCTTTCCAATTCATTATGGAGATCCCAAAATCCTCTGTGGAAGATCAGGTCCCAGTTTTGAGTGCTTACTCCTCACACCTAAAAAACCCATTGTTGCACAGTTTGTTCCTAAACCTCCAAAACTTTATTAAACTTTCCTAAATCACTTTCAATACCATTATGGCTCTCCAATACCACCCATATATGATTTTAATCCTTTAAAAATTTCTCGGGCAATGCACACCTATCATGAAATAGTTGAAATTTTCTTTTCTATGCCTGTTGATAGACTAGCCTTTTGGAATAACTTTATTGTATGAGATGAATGACCTTGTTACCTAATTTAAAACATTAGGTCAATATTGTTAAAAAAATAGGACTTAAAAGGTCAGGATGAGTATGGTACAAAAGGAAAAATGGTCGGGAGAGGGGGTTCAAGAAGACTCATGAGAAAATTGTCAAATTTGGAAGTTTGATTTTTTCACGCTACACATTTGTATGAAAACATGCTATTACCTAACATGTCATAGACAACATTATGTCTTGAGCTAGAGATCGCATCTTACACTAGGTTGAGGACATCATCACTGGAACCTTATGATCTTTTTCCCCTCTTAGATAGCTATTTATAGTACATTGACTACATATTCTTTCCTTCTTTTGCTTGAGCTCTTGCCTTCACTTGGGATCTTGGACCCCACTTGGGTTCTCATGAATTTCATTTTATCTCGCTTCATCCTCATTTGGGTTGACTACCCTTATTATATCTATCTTCCCTTATACCATAGCTCCTCCTAATGTTGGAGTGTCATGATCTTGATTCTTCTTATTTTGGCCTTTTGCACCCCAGTATTTCCCATTGGATCGTTGTGGTATTATGTGCATCCTCACTTAGGCTTATGAAATTGCTTAGATTTATTTACTTGACTACACCTTGATATCATATCATTGGATTTCATGATCATTTTTCATCCCTTAGATTCTTCACATCACATGGGTTGGGCTATCCTACCAATTCCCCCTCTTGTGAGTTTTATATATCTAATGACATTATTATTATTCCTAAATACCATGAATATCATTATATATATACATGTGGAAAATTAAAAAGTTATAAACAAACTAACATGTAAACTACAAACATCTAATGAAAAAACTACCATAATTATCATGTGTATGTGTCAATTCAATTTTATACATCAACAAAATGATACAAAAACAAATACATGGATATGGCCCATCTACATTAAAGCTTAAGAACCCTCGCCTCCTATAGTGGGGGAGTCTCTGGATGCTTTGGGCCAATGGGTTCGTGCTGGTAGCTTTGGTTGTGTGAGATAAAGATTCTACCTCATATTGGGCTCCGAAGTCCTCTCCCTACACTCTCGCCAATTGTGCCTCCAATAAAGTAATCCTCTTAGTTTCCCTTTGGGCACCTAGTAAGAGGGAATCTTGATCATGTACTAAGTTTTCTTATGCTTTCAATAAACTTTGTAGCATCACATATATACTACTTGTGGCCACTAGTGCTTGCACATCTCTATATCTCTATAAGGTTCTGGATGCCTCTCCAACCAAACAAAAGGCACCCGCTAAGTCTCCCTCCAACAGTGTCGTTAGATTAGAAATCACTGTAGTATCATGGACATCCCACATAGGATCTAGGATATCATG
The DNA here is from genome assembly GCA_019776745.2 of Taxus chinensis. Taxonomy (NCBI): domain Eukaryota; kingdom Viridiplantae; phylum Streptophyta; class Pinopsida; order Cupressales; family Taxaceae; genus Taxus; species Taxus chinensis. The sequence continues at coordinate 485,152,876 of CM034154.1, read as the reverse complement.
ATGGGAACTCTCTAGAAAGGAGTGCCACTCCTCCATCATCCACTCTATAAAACCAAGTACGTAAGACATATGTCACTTACAATACAAATATAACACAAAAACTACTCTCAACACATCTAAATAGCATAATGACATGCATACTTTATTTTTCAGGCCTCTCCATGATGGTATTTCCATCTACTCGACCGCTTAGTACCTCCTCCTCCTCCTCCTCCTCCTCGTCATCACAACAAGGTATATCTCCTATAATTTGTACCCACCTATCTCATGGTACTACTATCATGTCCCCCCCATGTTATGGTCTAGGCGTTTATCTCAGGTGCATGGCCATATGGACTCCAATAAGTGTCAAGTAACCTCCTCCTGACTGATGCATCTGCCACTCCCTCGACCACCCTGATGGTTGTCCCACTACTACCCCACTGGTGCTAGGACCAACTCCAGTTATGCCTCCACCCTGTGACCCATGTCAGCGGATCTTCTGTTAGATCCCTCCTCTTAACCAATATCTATTATAACCTAACACTTATCCCATGGGCCCCTAACTTGGTGATTTATGTATTATTTTATTGATGATACTCTAGTGTTTCTTTTCAAATTTACTTCTTCAGGGTTCTCGTAGTGTTGATTGTACCCACACATAGCAAGATGATCAACATTATCTAGTATGCATTGGTGTGTATATTTCATTTCAGCTAGTCCCTTCTTAATTTTAGTATTTACTTTCAATTTTGGTGTTAAGGATTATTTCATTCCATTGACCACCTCATGTTTCACTATTGCTACATGTGGTTATCAACGGATGGGGCATATGTATACACCTAAATTTTCATGTTGTGACTAACAACTCTTTCGTACAGATAAGGGTCATTGATGCATTTATTTCTTGACTGGGTGCCTTAAAGGGCTAGCCAATAATGAGGTATGATTATACATGTGGTCATTATAGGATTAGATATAGTACACTGCATGTGGTCATCATGGGATCATAGATAGTACATAGAGATACGTACCACTATGTATCCCTATCCTTAGTTACCCTTACCTCTGTCAATCCTTTTATGTTACACACACTAGTACTCTCGGCACTTGCTTATATTTGACTTCATTATTAACTCTTATTTCTCTTACTTGCCCTTAATCCATGACACATTTTCACCCCACTTGACATTAGGGTTATCCTTGGTTGATGTCATCTGCCATGGGTGATGGTTTCAGTGTTTGGTTGTCCCTTGGCCAACACCATCATCCATGGGTGATGATGTCAAGTTTATATGCACATCACACCCTGATTTTTCAAAGAGAGAAAGAATTAGATGAATGAATAAACATTTTATTTTACCTTTTGTGTCATCTTCACATTTTATTGCTCTGCTCTTGGTCTATCTTGCATTTGATTTGGATTGGAAACTCTTCTTGGTTGTTGGATTGTTTGCATGATTGGCTCATCTGTAGTGAGTCTAGGACATGAATGATGTTTCCCTTCTCCACCCATAGTGATTATCTCTCAGTGAACTATTCCTCTAGAGAGATAGATGCATTAGTCGCCACCCCATCGGTAAGTACTCTAACCCTCTTTGTCATTTTTCCTAGATTAGTTCATCTCCTTTCTCATTTTTCTATGTTAGCCTAGTGTTGTATGTACAATGATGCTAGCTAGCATATTGCTCTTACAGGATCAGCTCCTTAGCTTTCCTTCATCTATATTTCAATTATATAAATTATGTGTGCTTGTCATATCTTTCCATTTATTTATATCTCTTCCCCATTGCCTAATATATTAGAAGGGCACCCCTCTTTATCTTGATTGCAGGCCTTAAAAATCCTAAGTAGACCTAGTGTGGGGATAATTTCCCTCTAGATATGCGATCTTAAAACTCATTAGCCCCTTTTAAATCAATCAATTATGTGTATGCTCATGTGTGTCTCCTCTTTTTTACCTCATACCCTTTTAGAACGTAAGAGCTAGGAGTGCAAGACATTGAGACACATTCTTTGCCCATCATAAACTCTCTACTACTACTACTACTTCTATCCCACTTTCTTCCTCTACTTCCAATATTGGGGTCTCTGCCAATCACATGACTATTCCTACCCCTTCTACTCATTATTCTTCTCATTTTATTTCACACATCCAACCTAATTCTTCTATTGGCTCCCATAATTTAAAGTCTCTTTATCATGATTTACAAACACAAATTCATTAATTACAAGTTACTTCTTCTTCATCTCCATCCCTTGATTCTTCACTTCTTCTTCATATTCCTCATGCACCTGAAGTGTCTTCTTATCCAATCCCTGCCAATTTCACTTCACCAAAATTTTCTCTATCTGATGGCCATGGAGATCCTCAAGATCACCTTAGATCCTTTCATGTTGCTTTCCTAGACTACGCCTATGATGACACCCTCTTGACCAAGTTGTTTCCTAGGAGCTTACAATATTATACTTTGCGATGGTTCTATGACTTATTATTACATTTTGTTAAATAATTTACCACTCTTGTTTATTTATTTTTATTTCATTTTTATATGAATATTGGAACAATAATATATTATGCACAAAATTACTAAAATTAAACAAGGATTTAGTGAGCAACTTAGTGATTATGTATTGTGTTACAAGAACAATATTTCTAAAATGAACAATGTCTTAGCTAAATATGAATTGAAAGATCTATTTATTCAAATTATTTTTCCTCCTTTCCAAGAATGTGTTTTTTTTTATTCCTATCATTCCTTTGACCATCTATGCCATACCTTGAAGAATCGTGAGATTATACTTTCTTTTGGAAAACTCAAATATGGTTCTAATACTTTTGATCATTCCTATTCTAAATTTTCAAGCAAGGTTACCCTTAGAACCAAGAATAATGATGTTAAGCCTATTGTCAATGTTGTTTATCAACCCCCTAAGATTCAGCTCCAACCCCCTTGACATATATTTACTCGATCACCTTATCCTCCACATATGTCATTGCACCAACTCATTGAAAGCAATCTAATCTCTCTTCCACATCCTCTCGAGTATGATCCTAACAGGCCCCATGGTAGGAATTTTTATGAGCATGCACATTTTGATTTCCATATATGCAATGGAAATTTTTCTAACAAGTGTTTTAAGCTTCACCATTTGATTCAAGATCTCAATGCCAATAATGATATCCAGTTTCCTAAATCCATTAATTCCAATTCCAAATCTACTAATGAGACTTGGCCAAGTTAAAAATATTCAATAAACCATTACCTATGCATGAAAAGGAATCCCTTGAGTCCTCTT